>JANIIA010000190.1:59722110-59732217 GCA_027478495.1 Erythroxylum alaternifolium | reverse complement strand
TTTTCGAACTAAACTCCATTTAGGGTTAGGGATGTAGCCTATGTTGGGGATTGATTGATGTTTTATGAATTGAATGTTGTTGAATGAAAGTTCTTGAGTTATATTTATCTTTCTGGAGCTTCATTATTGTTTCTCATTATCTTAGGAATCATATGATGGACTGAAAGGTGCAGTGTGATTTTTGCATTAGGAAGATAAACACATTAGATTTAAAGATAGAGATATCCTAAACTAGTGTGATAACTTATGGTTGCTTATTCTTAATGAATTTGACTAGTTAGGTTTCACATTGAGAAATGATAATCAACTAGTTAGGTATTCTTATATGTCTTAAGAGAGAATATAAGTGAATTTGTGCAGCTATTATTATAAATTGTCATTCAATCAATTCTATAATTTATCGATCAATCTCTTAAGTTGGTGAATCCCAAAGCCCTAAGTCTCAACATCAAATTTTCTCTTATTTGTTTACTTACATTCGTCCCAATTAATTGTTCACTCAATTCCAATCATCTTTTAAATTTCTCGTCATTTTTTGTTCAAGTAATTAGGATTAATTTAGTAGTGAGTATTTTAGTCCTCATGGGATACGACTTTGGAATACTTGATGTGTAAGTACTAGGAACGACTGCACTTGCAGATTAAGTTGACCACTTGAGTATTCAATCGCAATTATGATAGAGATAATTACATATTATGTTCCTTATTTACTTAACTTTAGTGCTATTATTTTATCAATATTTTTGCATTACACCTTATTTTCCAACAACAGGGCATAATAAACTTATGACAAAACCCATAATCTAGGAAATTTTATGCAAGTGGAGCATGTTGAACAAGCAGTGCCAAGAAGCGACCCTTAGTTTCACGGTCAACAATGGCGAACCCATCACCATACTGGTAAAAGCATTGTGCCATTCTTACCATGTTCATACATATTCGACCAAATTCTCTAGAAAATGATGTATCACTTGCCCCAGTTGTATTCAACTTCTTCCATGTTTCACTAATCAGATAATATAAGTGGGCACGGGCTTCTTCTTCAGAAGCTCCAGTTTCATGCATATAGCATTGGATTGATTTTGGAACATCACCTTTCTGCATCTCATGCTGTTTAAGAACAGAAAAAGAAGATCAAATTACATAAAGAATCCAGGAATAAGAAATGCTTGAATTTTGCTAACGTACAAATGAGGTTCCAAGATCATCTGCCAGCCTGAAATTCAGTGACGCCCATTTAATGATATCAGGATACAATTCTTCCTCCAGCGATACCATAGCTTTTTTTGTAATTGGATTTGCTGTTAGAAAATAAGTGTGGACCAGAATAACTGTACCGCCTATAGTTCTCCATCCATTGTCCAAGTATTCCTGGAGTGCTGGCTTATATCCACTTTTGTACCATTTGTGCTCCACTAAATAACCTTTACATAAATCTATCCACTGAAGAAGCATAACGAGAAATGCATACATATTAGAGAAATTCAATGTTTAAGAAGATAAAAACACGTATAATTACTAAATTTTATACACAAATTAAGTTTCAAAGATTAATGTTAAACACCGATTTCTTGAGGTAGTAAACGATGTCAATGCCATGATCCCTGAGAGTAATATAAGCAACTTCATTTACGAAATTGACTAAGCCTAAAAAGGTCAGCTTCATATATTCTGGAAGTTGATCCATCATATTTAGATCCCACCTGAAATCAAAATGTGTATCAAAATTTACTTGTTATTTATATATAAACAATAGTGACTTAAGAGATACAAAAATTGAGATTAACAATAATTAGGGACTAACTTTTCAAGGGTAGAGGTGAAGAGCTCAAGTTCTTCCAAGGTTCCATACACATCGTAAATATCATCAATTGTTGTAATAAGTTGATTGATCTTTGTGCACTCTTCTCTAAAATAACCATATTGAGGCTCCATTGCAAACCCCAGTGACTAGAGGAAGCACTCAGCTATCCTATCTCTTCCGAATGGTAATTTTTGTGAGAAACCCAAGTGTTGCCACCACCTGAAGTCAGCAAATACAAAACCTTTTGTGAATATGCCAAGCACGGTTGGTAATGAATTGGACCAGTTGAGTTTGAATATTTAAATTTGAACTTGAGCCTAGTTAAAATTTGTTTGATTTGTTGAGTAAGGTTGGACTAGACTTTATCATATTTGATCAAATTCAAGATAAAATAAGTCTAAACTTAAGCATGATATCTAGCCTTATTTTGAGGCTTTTAATGATTGTTAACACTTTTACGGTTCGTAGGAATGATGAACATGTGAATACGATGAATGACAATTGGATGAAGCTCTTCTTAGAGAGGCACAATCATGTAAGGTGCTACATACCTGTTTTTTTAACTTACATGACCGTATAGAATCGTGTTAGTCACTAGAACTATATGAAGGAAGACATAAAGGGTGAAGACATATACAATCATGTATACATTCGTATGTCATTCATGACATACACTACCATGTATGACGACTATGTAGCTCTCTATAACCATATACATCTACACCTTAAGTGACACTGGAACAGACACGGTCATTTACACAACCATGAATGTAATTGTGTATAGTGAGAAAAACCTATTTTGGGATATAAAAGATGAAAAGAAATAGGTTTGAAGATTAGTGGCAGCCAAAAATTCCAAAAAGGGAAGAAAAACATAGGAGAGAAACTAGTATAATATTCTCATTTGTTTATTGCTTTGGGGATTGGATTGAGCGTTAGGCTATGCTTGGTTGGACGTAAGGTTTTTAATGGAATGGAATGTAAATGAATGTAATATTAGAAAATTGTTGTTTGGGAGGGATGGAAGCGTTCATAATATAATGTAGTGAAATGTTGTTTGGAAGAAGGGTTCATAATGTAATATAGTGAAATGTTGTTAATCATTTTACATTCCATCTTAAACCCCCCAAATCAAAGGTAACTTATTTTTACTGTTTAGGATGGAATGGGATGTAATATGAAACCCTCTCCTTCCATCCTATTCCATTTCATTTCATTACAAACCTTCCTCCCAAATGATGGAATAATATTACATTCTATTCCATTCCATTAATAACCACCAACCAAACATAGCCTTAGTTGAATGACTTATCAACTTTGAGTTTCAATCCTAAACCTTGGTAAGGAAACTCGTAGTTATGAGGTGAAATATTAAACTTTATAAATCCTTATTCGAGTTTAGTAGATTTATTTGTCAGTTTGGACCGTGATTTTTTCCTTTACACCGGAGGATTTCCATGTAAATTTTGGTATCAGCTTCTTTATTACATTTTTATTCTCAGACTAATTTGCTAGTTAAAATTGAATAGTATTTTTTCTGTTTTTTGATTGATTTTTAGAGAGCGTTGTTTTTTTTCTCCCAACAAGTGGTATTAGAGCCATTGTAATGGAAGGTAAAAATAACTTTGTGGTCAAGCTAACATCAATAAACTACTTTATTTAGAGTCCTATAATGGAGGATCTTTTGTTCTGCAAGGATCTCTTCGATCTTCTTAATATGGACAAATGTGTGAAAGATGATGTTCCTTCAAAACTTGAGAAAATATCAGATAAAGAATGGGAGAAGAAGAAGTGGAAAACTCTAGACACGATTCAACAATGGATTGATATCAGTATATCCAACCGTGTGTCAGAAGAAATGGATTCTTTTTGTTGTTGTAGAAGTTAGAAGATTTATATGAAAGGAAGACTGCTCATAACAAGGCCCCTCTGATTGATTTGAAGTTAAAAATTGGAAAATCTGTGTCAGAGCATCTAAATGATTTCTAGGATATAATCAACAAACTTACAACAATGAATATCATTTTTTATGAAAAGCTTCAAGTCTTATTCTTGTTGAGTACGTTACCCGATAGTTGGGAGAAGTTGGTGGTGACGATAAGCAATTCAGCTCTTAAAGGTATGCTCTCTTTGAATGTAATCAAAGAGAGTATGTTTGATAAAGAAATCAAAAGAAAAGAGATGGGATTTTACAACGTGCAGGCTTTCATGGCAAAAAGCAGGGGTCCCAAAGGGCGTGGCAAGTCTAAGAACTGATTAATCAAAGTCTAAAGGTGACAAAGACGTGAAAGGAAGTAGCAGAACAAACATTTTGATTATTGTGGCAGGCCAGGACATACAAAGAGGTTCTAATGCAAATGGAAAAAGGATCTGAAAAGGTAAGATCATCATAAAGATGGAGATGAAAAGAGTACAATCGCAACTACTTCAAGCATGGATGATAAGGTGTCCTTAGTTTGTACAATAAGGGAATGCTTCCATGTCAGTGATCTAGGTTCTGAGTAGCTTATTGACATGGGAGCTTCGTATCATTGTGTTCCAAAAGTAGAGCACTTCTCAAACTATAAGAGCGAAGACTTTGGGAGCATAAAGATGGGTAACCAAAGTTTTGTTAGGATTGTCGGTATAGGTGATATCCGAATTCAAACAAACATCAGATGTTTACTGACTTTGAAAGATGTATGACAAATCCCTAATTTAACGCTAAATTTTTTATCGATAAATGTGTTAGATCGAGAAGATTTCAATGACACTTTTAGGGATAGGAAGTGGAAATTGTCTAAGGGAGCCATGACTGTTGCTCAAGGAAACCCATGTCACACATTGTGTATGACACACTTAAAAGTGTGCGGTGGTGGAGAAGCACACACAGTCAAAGAGGAAACTTCTCCAAATCTATGAGATCGACAATTGGGGCACATGATGGAGAAGAGATTAAAGTTATTGGCTGATAAATCTCTTATTCTAGTTAAAAACACTTTACCTATTAATCCTTTCGATCATTAGTTGGCAGGAAAGCAATATAAAGTCTCTTTTAAGAGAATCTACAAAGAAGACAAGGTTATTAGAGTTGGTGCATTCAGATGTTTGTGGCCCAATTGAAGAGGAGCACTAGGAGGTAACAAATATTTTATTACATTTGTTAATGATGCTTTGGGGAAGACTTTAGTGTATATGTTAAAAGCAAAGAATCAAGTATTTGAAACATTCCAGAAGTTTTATGTCATGGCGTAGAAAGGCATGCGAATAGATAATGAAGGTGAGCACTTCTAAGGTGTTTGAAGATTACTGTACATCGCATGATAATAAACATAACAAAGTCAAACCTGGCACTCCACAATATAGCGGTGTTATTGAGAGGATGAACATAACTATTGTGGAGAAGGTACATAGCATGCTCAGAATGTTCATGTTGTCAAAGACATTTTTAGGATGAAGCAGTCATAATTGTAGTCTATTTGATCAAATAAGCCCCCTCAATTCTATTAAAATTTGAGACCCCACATATCATCATCTGAGAGTTTTTGGCTACAAAGTATTTAAACACATACCCAAGGATTAGAGACAAAAGCTTAACTCAAAGGCTATAACTTGCATTTTTATTGACTATGGTAGTGGTCAGTTTGGCTACAGACTCTATGACCCATAGAAGCAAAAAATGGTAACGAGCAAGGATATGGCGTTCCAGGAGCACGAGAAAGGTGCTAATCTTTTTAGAATAGATATGGTTACTTAAAGTAGCTCATCTTATGATGTAGTTAATTTTTCTCCAAATTCTCCCACTATTAAGTAGTCTACAAATAAAGGAGATGAAGTGTGTGACCAAACACACATTGATGGAGATTAGATACAGCATAATAATGATGAGCTACACAAACTACATCTGAACAATGCTAAAGATGAAGTCATTAGGAATGATGATCAGGGGGAGAAAACGGATTCAACTGCTAGTGATATACAGCTTTGAAGGTCGACAAGGGAGAAAAGGTCGTCTACAAGATATTCAAGTTTTGAATATTTTTTAGTGATTGTTCAGGGGTAGCCTAAGAATGTGTAAGAAGTTGCATCTTGTGAACATAAAAATTTCTAGCTTATAGCTATGAAGGAAGAGATGAACTCTCTGAAGAAGAATGATACATATAAGCTTGCGAAGCTTCCAAAAGAAAAAAAAAGGCATTGAAGAATTAATAGGTGTTCAAGATAAAGAAGACGGTGACAAACTAGTGAAGCACAAGGCAAGGCTAGTGGTGAAATGGTTCAGTTAAAAGAAGGGTATAAATTTTGATAAAATCTTTTCGCTAGTATTCAAGATGACCTCAACTCAAAACAGTTTTGGGATTGATTGCCTGCTTAAATCCTAAACTTGAACTTGAACAACTGGATGCTAAAACAACCTTCTTACCTGCAGATTTAGAAGAGAAGATATACATGGAGTATCTAGAGGGATCCAAAGGAGAATTTGGTCTGCAAGTAGAAGAAAAGCTTATATGAGTTGAAACAATTTCCAAGGAAGTGATATCAGAAGTTCGATTATTTTTGATAGATCATGGTTACAAGTGAACTCATGTCAATACTTGTGTGTATTTTTGAAGTTCATAGGTGAGAACTTCATCGTTCCTCTTTTGTATGTTGATGGTATGCTGATTGTGAGTCAAGATGTTGGAAGAATCCAAAACTTAAAGTAGGACCTGTCCAAATCTTTTGATGTGAAAGATCTGGGACCTGTAAAGCAGCTTTTAGGAATGGAAATAACTCGGGACAGAAAGAGTAGGAGATTACGGTTGTTACAAGAAAGGTACATTGAACGGGTGCTAAAAAGGTTCAATCTGGAATATGTCAAGTCAATTAACATGCCACTCCCGCCTCACTTTAAACTGAACAAACATGCATGTCCCTCAACAGAAAAGGAGAAAGATAATGTCTTTTTTTCCATACTCGTCTACATTAAGGTCTCTGAGATATGTTATAGTGAGTACAAGGCTAGATATTGCACAAGTTGTTAGGTTAGTGAGCAGATTCTTGTTTAATCTAGAAAAGGTTCACTAGAAAGTAATGAAATAGATTTTAAGATATTTGAGAGGTATTTCAAAGTGTAGTTTGTGTTTTGGTGATGATGAGCCAATTCTAGAAGGTTATATTTATATAGATATGGCTGGAGATCTTAATAGAAGAAAATTCACTTCAGTTTTTTTATTCAATTTTGCAGGAGGAGTCATTTCATGACAATCCAAGCTACAAAAGTATGTAACATTATCTATAACTGAAGCAAAGTATACAGCTATAGCGAAAGCTCGTAAGGAGATGCTTTGGTTGAAAAATTTCCTTCAAGAGCTAGATATAAAGCAAGAAGACTAGTTGTATTTTGTGATAATCAAGTGTCGTTGACTTGAGCAAAAATACTATGTATCATTCCTACACAAAGCATATAAATGTCAGATATCATTGGTTAAGGTATGTGATTAAAGAATAACAATTAATGTTAAAGAAGATTCATACAAACATGAATGATGCTGATGTATTGACTAAAATTGTTCCCGGAAGCAATCATAAGCTTTATAGTAAGCTTATCGGGATGTCTCTCAAGTAGTCGTTGAAGCATACATCTCTTCCCCATAATTAGGATGGAGGGGGCGATTGTTGAGTGTCTAACCATATTTTGAGACTTTTGGTGATCGTTGACACTTTTATAGTTCGTAGAAATGACGAACGAGTGAAGAAAAGACAAATGACAGTTGGATGAAGCTCTTTTGAGAGAGACACGGTCTTGTAGAGTGCTATACGCATGTGTCATTAACTTATACGACTGAGTAGATCAACTATGTAAGTCTTTGGAACCATGTGAAGCAAGACATGAAGAGCAAAGACATATACAGCTGCGTGTGATGACCGTATAACTCTCTGTAACCGTGTACATCTACAACTTAAGTGACACTAGAAGAAACACGATCACTTATATAGCAGTGTATGTGACCGTGTATAATGCAAAAAACCTATTTCAGGATATAAAAGATGAAAAGCACAGGTTTGATCATTCCTTATTGATTTGGCTCGTAGATTTTCCCTCTACACTTAGCGAATTTTTCAAGTAAATCTCTATTTCTGCTTCTTTATTAAGTTTTATTCTCATATTGATTTGTTGGTTAAACTTGAAGAATATTTTATTGTTATTTTTCGGTTGATCTTTTGGAGACGTGTTTCTTTTATCTACCAACAGATCAAACCGGGCATCTTAAAATCAAGTGAACTTCAAAAAGACAAATTCTTAGATCAAGCAACAGGAGCAAATGTACCCAAAAAAAACAAAAAAAAAGGCTTACTTGGAAGCTCGTTTCAGCTCCTCTTGGTGAACTGCCTGCAGGTTGTTGTATTCCATTTTTGCAAACTCAAGAAGCAGAGGATTCATGGCTTTTTTACTCTGGTACAAATCCATGTACCATCTGGCTTCCAACCTTGGCATTCTCCAATGCAACGGGAGCTCCAGGGCATGGTTAGCTAGTATGGATATGTAATCATCTTGGTTGTATTTCACATACTCTTTAAGATGTTGCGCTGCAAAATCTCTTGCCTCCTCCAAGATGCTCTCACCTTCTTCCACAAGAAATGATGCTTCGTAGAGAGAAAGCAACCCGTTAATGTCCTCACTCAGGCATGCTTTGAATTTCTGTAGATTGTCCTTGAAACTATTGAAAATCTCTGCAATTTGAATTAGAGTGGTAATGAAGAGATCAGCCGCAAATATGTCCACAAGAGTAAAGTTTATTGGAAGCAATTTTCTACTGAGATATATATGTACCTTGAGAAACCTTAAAACCATGTTGTCTTAAGAGTCTAAACTCAAGAGCATCGGTATATAAGTCACCGTTTGACAAGCCATTATTATTCGGCTTATCGCTGTAAATTCTGGCTAAAATCCCTTGTATCTCATCTTGGAAACAATATTCTACCCCAAGTCTTTGAAGGGTGTCAATCAGTTCCAATTGATCTAAACGATTCATCGCTTTATTCCCAAGCATCGACCTCACGTCCTCCTTCAACTTGTCGATTTGTGTTGTGTAAGAATCCACCTGCACGTGATTGACAACTGTAACTTCCGAGCTTTACAAAACCTACCTCACAACATACCAGTATGCATAGAATAATGTAGCAGTGAAAGGTATTGGTAGTGAACACCAACGAAGGAAATATGAAAGAAGATGAAGTCAACATGAAAAATATACCACGAAGTTACTTGTTAGTGACTGGATATAGTTATAATCCCATAAAGCAGGTTGGTAATTTCCAGATCTTCTAGTTATGGCCTGGTCAGAAACTTTGGCCACAACCCTGCATTGAAGTCGGCTGAAACTTCTATAGATTGATGATCTTCCAAGCAACAAGTGTTGGTTTCTTGTCAGGAAGCTTGTGATACAGCGAATTGAAGATGAAGTAACCAAGGGAAGGGACATTGTTTTTTATCAGGAAATTATGAACACCTGGTAATTACTCCGAGATTATATAGATGATTCGTGTAAACAATTAGCTTGGTGTGAACTCTCTAACCAACTTAGTTGCTCTTTTATGCAACCACGAGGTGTCACCTTTCGTAGGGAATCAAGTTGGTGTACGACTGAAAATTATCGAACTGGAAGCATATGGTTCATAACATATTTATTAATTCATTTGCATGAGTTTATCATTCTACATGGAATGCTAGCTTCACAAGTCTAAATCTGTGATATCCTGTCCAGTACGGTAGTTCGTGAATAAAAATTTTATATTAGAAAAAAAAGGAATAAATAAATCTATAAAATATAATGAATAGTTACCCGTTAAGCATGTAGTTATATATGTCATCATCGTTATCATCAATACCTAGTTGAAATCTCATTAAAGCGGGAGGTTTAGAAAAATATGAAAGTACTTAGTCTTATTCCTATTTAATAGAGAGGTTATTTCCGAATAATTATATATGTATAATCTAAAATAAAATATATTGTAAAATTTGTCTTAATTTAAGTTATAAAAAACAGATGATTAAGGAAAATTTTTGAGATAATAGATACTAAATTGATGATCTTTTCAATTTAGTATCTAAAACTTTAAAATTTTCAATTAAGTAAATAATTTTTTATAACCTTAACAATTCATTTAAAAAATTAGTTATATTAGTATTTTAATGATTTGGCTAATAAATTTTTTTAATCTACAACAGATGTTTTAGTCTACATGAATGATTGGGTAACAATTAATTTTAAAAGTTCAGTTACTAAATTTAAAAATATCTTTTATTGAACACTTTATAATCTATTATCAAAAAAAATTTA
>JANIIA010000190.1:59656119-59688855 GCA_027478495.1 Erythroxylum alaternifolium | reverse complement strand
GCCACCCTCGCGGGGCACGGATCCGGGTATCACCATCGATATCGGGTTCGGGTTCAGCGGGAGTTGGGGTGTTACATAAAATTAATTTTGGTGCACAGCTGTATTATTATTGAGAGTACACAAGACCCCAAAAGCCCTAAACATATCAGAAACAAGTACAAAAATTTTCAAGATAAAATTCGGAGAGTACATTATATATTTATTAATTTTAAAATTAAAAAAAAATAAAATAAATATTCTATTTTTCAAAAAATTCCAGAAAAATACAATAAATTAGAACTGGGCAAATGGAACAATCTGGCAAAATTTGTGACAAAACGGCCAAAGGAGGAGGCCGCACGCACCTCCACGCGCCACCACCGCCTGTGGAGAAAAGCCAGCAGGATCGAACTGCGTCTTCCTCACCCAAAAGACTGGTATTTGGGTCGGTTTGACCTAGTTCGCGATTTGGTTCGAAAAAATGGTCATGTCTCCCTCGATTTGTATCAGTTTTCAACGAAATTGATGTCATTATATTCAGAATTTAACGATCTATCAAAGCCCTCAATTAATTTCACGAAAAAGCTACTAAAAGAAATTCGAAAAATTTGAATAGGAAACATCTTATGGGTTTGCGTTTTCGGGTTCGAAGTTTTAAAACAAATAACAGAAGATTCAACAAACTTACCACACGCTTTGACACCAAACCGAAACAAATCAACAATAACAAAAGATTTCATATAAAATAAATTAACAAAAAAATGAAAACCCCAACAAATAATTCAACATCTAATCTCGAAAATTACCTAAAATTAGCAGTCACAATTAGGGTTGATTTGTTTTGATACCAATTGAAAGAATAAATAATACGAAATTATTGATTAATATCATGATTAATCAATATAATTAGACTAACCTTATGATTGCAACAATATGCTAGATTTAATAATTAGATGGACAACTACTTGAAAACTGAGGAGTAATTGAATCCATTATTGTTTTCTATGAAGCGGAGCGACAGAGATGCAAAAGATTGACTACTGCTATTTCAAACCCTGAAAGAGACTCGTACAGTTCTCAATGGGGCGACTGTATTTAAGGTTGGCTAACAGTAGAGCCTCCTATGTACTATAAACATAGGCCAAGCCTATCTATTATAGCAAGCCCATGATCACAGGTCCAATGACACGTATGAAATCTTGATATCTAATTAATCGGGGTTTGTACAAAATTATGTTTATTGTTTATTATGTTAGGCCACAAAATTAAATGATAAAATTCTATCATTCTATGTATTTTTCAGCAAGTCTTATTAACTGTTAAAACTACTAAACTATAATAGTTTCAGTAGGATTCTTCACTGCCAAAACCATGGCCTATTATTTGTAGACAATGACAATATGACATTGATGATGTTGAAATAGGTTTTTAATTTCCAACTACTTCTTTTTAACTTTTGAAACATTTTTGTAATTTCTAATTGTTCTTGAGATTGATAATACCTTAAGACCTGATTTTTTTCCAACTTGATCGAAACCTAACGTTTAACTAGACTTGGACCAAACAATCCAAGTCTGATGTGATCGAACTTGAGTCGTATAATTCAAATTCAATCCAAGCTCAATATCATTTTAATTAATCAATTCAATTTAAAGCGATATCATTTTTACCTAAACTAATTCAAATCAAGTAAAGTTGGTCATCTCAAATCTAAGTTCAAATTAAAATTCCATCAATTTGAGTTCTGAGTATATGTAAATTTTCATTAGATTATAACCTAAGTTAATACTTGAGTTCACAAATTCAATATATGAAATTTGATATATGTAGTAAAAACTAATGTCAAATATATGTTGGGAACTAAGAATGTAATTGAAAAATGCTCAAACAAGTAATAAAAAAACTTTTTAGCATATGTCACACTCAACTATAATTTAATAATAATAGTTTAATCTAATTTAAAAGAAAATATCTAATTTAGCAAAAATTATACTATCTATTTGGAGACAACACCAAGACATTTTTGAAAAATGTAATAATGTTAATTTTGTATTTAAATAGTGTAATTTTAGGAAATTGAGATTTAGCTTGCAATAAACTTATTATTATTTGGTATTATTGGCTTTTAACTTTAAACACTGCAATAACAGAAGTTAAAATAAGAAAAGCTTTATGCCCTAAATCACAGAACCCCTAAAACCCATAACACAAACACAAGCTGAGAACTCCAAATTCTCATTTCAGAGAAGGAAAAAGATGATCAGTAGGAGGAGATTACTGACGTCTCTATCAACCTCAGCTTCATTACTCAATCCCCAGATTGAAAAGATACGAGCTTTCACTCCAATTCCGACATTTCAGTCCCTCCAATCTCGAAACCCCAATGGTTTTAGTGCAAATGTGGAATCTGGGTATGTGGGTTTGAGAGCTTATAGCTTGTTGAGCTTGAATGATTTGAGAGACAAAGTGCCCAGGAAGCTGAAGACGAGAAAGGGTCGTGGGATTGGTTCTGGTAAGGGAAAAACTGCGGGGAGAGGTCACAAAGGCCAAAAGGCTCGAGGGACTATGAAGTATGGGTTTGAAGGTGGTCAAACTCCGATGCGACGAAGAATGCCTAAAAGAGGGTTTAAGAACCCTTTTAGCCTTACCTTTCAGGTGTTGTTTTTGTTCTCTTTTATGCCCATTTGCTTTTATTGTTCTAACATTGAGAATGGAGAAGTGTTTGTCTTTCTTGCATTATTTGATTAATCATTGGCAAATCTTTGTTGCAAAGGAGGCTCTACCATTTTGCAATCTGCAGTAGTTGAAGTGAGTCTCTAAATGTGGTATGCTGAAAAAAAGATAGCAGTAATGATCGCATTCCGGGAAATTTTGGCTTTAGGGGTTCTTACTTAGGGCGGCTACGCACAAGAGTAATATTTTTGAGGATCATAGCGAGAAGAGATCTGTCATGACCATAATGGAAGTCAGAACTCGTTGAATTCTGACGTACAGAAGAGTATTTTGGTATATGATGGTTTAGATTCGTAGTTCCATAGATTTTATCATATGTTAGGGGTTAAAGGGTTAAGTTCCAACCTCATCAATTAGGATTAGTTTTTAGTAAATCTTCGTATTCGATTTTCTTCTTCCTCATTTTGACTCAAACTGTGGCTTCTGGCCCTTGTATGCATCAGTCTGGCCTTGATTGGATGCATAAGTTTTAATAGCTATGTGGTCAAGATATTTGTCGTTGGAATTTGTTCAGTTTCTTTTACCTATTGCATTCTTTCGTCAAAGTTGGAATTCCTTTGTTTGCAGTGTAGCCTCAGATTTGCTTGTTTCTGTGGCTCCTGTTTTGTTGCTTGTATATAGAAATCATTGCATTTTGGATGCATGCCTTCAAATAGAAGAGAAAATCTTAGCTTGACATTCTTGACTTGAGAGAGAGTCTTTTAATTTATTTTGTTTTCTGAAAGGGATGTTAGTGGTGCTGGAGTACATGATAATATCTGCTCAAATTACCTTACATAAAAAGTGATACTTATTTTGATACTTATATTTTGTCCCATTCTTGCTAATTTCTTTAAAATTACTTTCTCCTCTTTGGCAGCCTGTAGGATTGGGAAAGATTGCAAAACTCATAAATCAAGGCAAGATAGACTCTCATGAATTAATAACAATGAAAACTCTCAGGGTATTATGTCATTCTTCTTGGTTTCCTAAGATCAACCCTCTACCTGCTAAACTTTGGTAACATCTTGCTACTGTTACAGGATACTGGTGCCATAGGGAAGCAGATAAAAGATGGAGTAAGACTGATGGGGCGTGGTGCTGAGAAGATTAAATGGCCTATTCATCTAGAGGTAAACGTCAGTTAAAGGATTCATGTTTCCAGACCACTGAACATAACCTAAAATGTTTGAATTGTTTACCTGTAGTAAGTCTGAGGGAACGTTTAGCATTTGCTGTCAAAATTTGTGCTTAGTCAGCTGATTTTAGAGAAAATACTGTTGCTGTCTTACAAGAATGGGATTAAACTCCTTGAGCTGAATTTTGCACGCATTTTATGTAAAAATTATAAACTATAGCTTTCCATCAACATTTCATACAACTAATCTTTGAATTCTAGTTGAATAGGGTGCTTGCATCAGTATTGCTTTGATGTAGTTGTTGAAAAAACATTACTTTTAAATACCAAAATCAAAAACTAATTTATAAGCATACCACTGCTTTTGGCATTCAACACAAAACCATTATCTTATAGATGAAAAAAAAAAATGTAGGTTTCAAGAGTGACTGTTAGGGCAAAGGAGGCAGTTGAAGCCGCAGGTGGGACTGTCAGACGAGTGCATTACAATGAACTGGGTTTACGGGCATTGATCAAACCTGAATGGTTTGAAAAGAAGGGAAGGTTGTTGCCTAAACCGGCCAGGCCTCCTCCAAAGCTTAGGGATAAAGTTGACAGCATCGGCCGGCTGCCTGCCCCAACCAAACCGATCCCCTTCTATGTTGAACAAAAAGAGGATGCAATGTCACTGCCGAGTTGATCAAATGATCATTTCCTTGAGCATTCTAACCTTCTGTGCTCTGTTGAAGAATTAGACTGTGACCAGGAATATATTTCCTGGTTTGATTTTGGTGAGGGCATACGTAACTTTGTTGCGTCAATTACGGGCTGTTGGTGAATAGTGGATAAATATCAGCATAAAAGTTTTACCCTTAAAATCATTCAAGTTTTATAGTAGCAGAATCTTTCAGTTCATTGAATAACCTCTTGTGATCAATCGATTGGTATAGGCCAGGTTTGCCTGAAGCAGAGTTCTTACTATGATGAGTTCTTTTTCAGCTAAATCTGTACTCTGTTACAGTCCCTGTTGTTCTGGACATTTAACTTGTTATCCATTGGTTAATTTGCTTGTTTCAATTCAAATGATTTGCAATCGAAGAGCACTAAAAAGGTAGTATTCAGTACAAAAGAAAACCATTAAAAAGTTCAATCTTGTAAAGTGGAAAAGAACTTGATTATAGAAAAATATATAAGAAATAAAAAAATCCTGACTCGCAATTTCGTTTTTGTATTTGGAGACTAATTAAAAAAATGTAAAGATTAAGAGGTAAAAAGAGTAGAAATTAAGGATGATAATAGTTCGGATCGGATTGATTTCACTATTGGTCTAATCTCGGTCCAATTGTCTTTGCAAACAGTTCGAGTTCAGCTTGAAATTGAATGTATTAAATTGACTTTTTTTTTAGTATAATTCATCGTAGTTTCAATCTTAAACTTAAATAACTTCGTTTTTGAACGAAGGCTTGGGTTGACAAGTTTTTTGGGTCTAAGCCAGAATTATCATTCCTTAATAAAATTGTGCCGGCTTGGATCTCTTTGTGAGTTGGAATGAAGCTGACCTTTGTAGCAAGTGAGCGTCAAGGTGTTTGTTCACAAGGCTTTGCACCTACTTCAATGAGTGAAACATAAACCACCATTAAACCCTCTGGACGGAGAGAGGCAGACTACGGGATATTCTGCGTTGGGTGAAGAAAAAGAAGAAGAAGAAGAAGAAAAGAGACACCACTTCTAAACCCTTGTTTTTATAAGTGGATTTTGTGAGCCTGTGATAATTGTTATGCCTCAGCCTGTATGGTTGTCTTGAATTGCCACGAACAGCATGTTGCCTTTGAGCTCCAAAGTGACCCACTTTTCTAGTTTGCTTTGAAGTTGTAGCTATTAGTTTCTGTGTTTTTACAAATTGGGGTGATTCGTTATTGGAATCTGATTTACAAATTTTATTCGGGGACACAGTAGGTATCAAGAAATTCTTACGGGTCCTAGTTATGCAGGACAATTTGTCTTAATGACAAACCCACATATTGGCAACACTGTTGTAAATTTTGGTGGGGTTTGATATCATCTACGTACGTACTGGCATTTCATATTTCCACGTTAGAAACTAATGTGCTTCATTTGATTTTAGATGATGAAGAATCAAGCCAATGCTTCCTTTATTGGAGATGCACCAAGGCACTTGAAGATTATTTGGCAGAAAGGAACATAATGGGAATATGTAAGTTGATTCATCCAAGACTGATTTTATATACACTTGTCATTGAGAACCCCTCACGGTACCCTCAATAATTTATTTTGTACTTGACTTCTAATCTATGCAATTGATGCTTTTTGGTTCAAAAACAGATGATGTAGTCACACGTTCAATCACCCGCAGATTAAGGGAAGATGGAAGCCTTATTGGTGTACTTAGCACAGAGGAACACAAGACAAACGAAGAACTTCTTAAGATGTCTCATTCCTGGGACATTGTTGTAATAAATAAAATATCTGGTGCAATTAACTATATTTCTCTGTATGGTAGAAAATTATATCTGTTTATATTTATTGGTGCAAGTTTTACAAGTGTTGACTTGATCAGTGACGTCTCATGCACTGCCCCTTATGAAGGGGTTCATGCAAGAAATTCAGAATGGGAATTCAACTCAAATGAGAGGTGGGAATTCTACAATGTTAGTATTAGACTTCAAAATCCTGTTGCAGAGAGTTGGTTTTGATCAGTTTCTGCTTTTCTCATCGTCTTCTTGATTGATCAGGTTGTGGCATATGATTTTGGGATCAAGCACAACATCTTGAGACGCTTAGCATCTTATGGATGTAAAATTACCGTGGTCCCTTCAAAATGGCCAGCATCAGAAGCTTTAAAGGTGAGGCCAGATGGAGTTCTTTTCAGCATGGTCCTGGTGATCCATCTGCAGTTCCTTATGCTGTGGAAACAGTGAAGGAATTACTGGGAAAGGTTCCAGAATTTGGCATTTGCAGGGGTCATCAACTGCTTGGACAGGCATTGGGTGGGAAAACATTCAAGATGAAGTTCGGTCACCATGGTGGAAACAAAGATTTCTCGTCTCTCTTCATCCCTTCTCTTTGCTGTAAAATTTGATGTGTGTTCTGGTTACTTTGCCAGTGTGACGTGTAATATAAGAACTCTTGAACTTATGAACTGACATGAAATTTTATTGCTTCGCAGTTTTTGCGGATTTCATACAACTAATGAAGCAAGTGAAACTGAGAGCTTAAGCAACGTTGGCCGCCATTTTCAGCCAAAGCAATGAAGCTTACAAGGTGATGGTTGGCCTTTGCCACTTCCTTTGCTTCCATTAACATTAGCTTATTCGTTCATAGTTCTCAAATTGATTAGTAATCCTCTTGTCATTGTTACAAAGTCTTTAGCTAATGTTTATGTAATAGGTTCGTACACTAGATATATATAGTTCTGATGTAGCATGATATAAAAAAAAAGTGTTCCCTTTTAGAGAATCAATTCATTATTACATAAACATTCTTTTCTTCCTAACATTCTTTTGCCTCTTAGGGGATGGTACAATTGGTGGAGCAAACAAATCCCTTAAATATTTGATTTAAGAGTTTCTTAAGTTAGAAATTTTGAAGAGGATGACTATTAGATTTAGAGATGGCATTTTGGTTCGGGTTCTACATGAAGTTAACAAGCTTGGTCTGAGTTGAACTAGGTTAAGGTTTTTTTGAAAGTTTTGAGTTTCGTATTGCGCTCGAGCATGTATTGTCCAGCCTAAAACTCAAAAAAGTTTAAAGTAAAAATTATGTTATGTTTAAATTTTAAATAAAAATAATCTGACTCGATTCAAACCCGATCAAACTCTGTGTTATCTAAACCTGATTAGGTTTAGATCGAATTCAGGTTAGAACCCTTGGGTCTTATCAGGCTATGATCGTGTTCAAACCAATGTATGCTTTGGGGTAGACTCGAACTTGAGCATGAATTTTCATGTCAAGTTAAGGTTGAGATAGGGCCAAGTGCAGGCCAGTCTAAGGTCATTGCTAACGAGTAACTGAGAATTAAGAAAAGTTAGAATTCACACAATTATTCATAATGAGTAACCTAGTCATCAAATAATTTATGAAAAATACGTAACGTGCGGATTGTTGTGTCCCCTTTAAAATTTTAGTATAATTAATAATAAAAAATGCACTATACCAGCAACATATTTTAATTTTCTTTAAAAAAAGGATGCCATTTTAAATGATCATTTGGACTTTTCAAGTTGTTTGAATTAGTTTTAATTCTGAATTTAAATTAAAATTTGATCAGATTGAATCTAACTTGTTGATTTTGGATAGGGCTTAATTCGGAATCAATCGCAATTCCTACCATTTACTCTGGTAGCACCATTAGTACCTAATTAGGTAGATGCTTGAGAAATCAAGTAAGAGTACTCAACTCACGTACTATTATCATTGGCAGCCCCAACTCAGTACATTCTTCACACCTAAGAACACGCAATTCACATATATTTTCTCTGTTCCAACATTAGTTTCTTAAACTAAAAGACCAAAAGATGCTTGCTTTAGTCAATAACATTTTGGTGTGTCAGGTAACGAATCTTGATTAATACATGGGGCCAACTTCTAAGATGTAATGTGACATACAGCTGGCAGATCAAGAAGTTCAGAATTTGGACCAATGAAAATGAAAAGTTGTTTGGTGCAGAAGAAAAGATAGGGGGTGTGATAAAGTGAAGGACGGACCAAATAGGACTAATCGAAGTTTTAAGACATGTATTACACACAAGTTTATGACTGCAAACTGACTCTAATTTATGAATTCTCATAGAACGATATTGACATTAAATGTTCTCAGGGTAAATGGAAAAATTCGAGATCCTGAAATGAAGGGAAAACCAAAAAAGCAATCGAAGAAAATCATCACAATCAACTCAAACTACAACCGACCTATTAAAAGACATGGTTTAACAAGCAAACTTTAAAAAGAAGAATACCAAAGTGCCTGCCCCCTAATTCCAGAGACATCATTGAAATTGCAGTACTATAGATGATAATCTCACCAATGGATAGCTATTTTATACATAAACTCTAAGCAGTGACCCCAACTTGAAAATTCTCCATATCAACCAGACTTGGGAGTTCACACTGACAGTTTGACACGAAAAAGCCAACAATACTGAAAAAGCTCACCATCAAAGCAGCTGCAGAACCTAGAAGCACTTCCTGTGGACAATGGCTGGACCAGACTCATCATACTCACCCTTGGAAATCCACATCTGATACAACAGAGGAAAGCATCTTAGTCTCATGGTAAATGTATATGGAGAGGAAGATGAAAAGATAATGAGAACTCAAAACTACCTGTTGGAAGGTGCTGAGGGATGCGAGGATAGACCCTCCAATCCAGACACTGTACTTTCTCTCTGGGGGTGCAACCACCTTAATCTTCATGCTGCTTGGAGCAAGAGCTGTGATCTCCTTGCTCATACGGTCTGCAATACCAGGGAACATAGTTGAACCACCACTGAGCACAATGTTACCATACAGATCCTTCCTGATATCAACATCACATTTCATGATGGAGTTGTAAGTAGTCTCGTGAATGCCAGCAGCTTCCATTCCAATGAGGGATGGCTGGAAGAGGACTTCTGGGCATCGGAATCTTTCAGCCCCAATGGTGATTACCTGACCATCAGGGAGCTCGTAGTTCTTCTCAATAGAGGAACTGCTCTTGGCAGTCTCAAGTTCTTGCTCATAGTCAAGAGCAACATATGCAAGTTTCTCCTTCATGTCACGGACAATTTCCCGTTCGGCGGTGGTGGTGAACATGTACCCTCTCTCTGTGAGGATCTTCATCAAAGCATCAGTGAGATCACGACCAGCAAGATCCAAACGAAGGATAGCATGTGGGAGGGCATATCCTTCATAGATTGGCACAGTGTGACTCACACCATCACCAGAATCAAGCACAATACCTGTTCCATGAGAAGCGGTAAGCACCCAAATTATGAAGATAATGGAAGAATGTTAAATTCAAATGCTAAAAGCAGTCGATACAAACCTGTTGTACGACCACTGGCATACAGAGAAAGAACAGCCTGAATTGCAACATACATTGCCGGCACGTTGAAGGTCTCAAACATAATCTGGGTCATCTTTTCTCTGTTTGCCTTAGGGTTCAGAGGAGCCTCAGTGAGAAGCACCGGGTGCTCTTCTGGAGCAACACGAAGTTCATTATAGAATGTGTGATGCCAGATCTTTTCCATGTCATCCCAGTTGCTGACTATACCATGCTCAATGGGGTATTTCAAAGTCAGAATACCTCTCTTAGACTGTGCTTCATCACCCACATAGGCATCTTTCTGACCCATCCCAACCATAACACCAGTGTGACGAGGTCTACCCACAATACTTGGGAACACTGCTCTGGGAGCATCATCACCTGCAAATCCAGCCTGAAAAGAATACAATGGAATAATCAAATCTCGATCTCAAATGATATCCACATGGAGTGAAAAAACAAATTCACAGCAGAATCCCATTAACATTGAAATAAGCAACTGACCTTGACCATTCCAGTTCCATTGTCACAAACAAGTGGTTGAATATCCTCAGCATCAGCCATTTTTCACCTAAATCCTGCATTAAAAGACACACATACATGAGAACAAGAAATCCAAGATTGAAGAACCAACAACATGCCATTTCCCAAGCTTCCTTCACGCCCACCCACACAGAAGTTCAGAAATTTAGCTTCTTTGCCAACAACCAAGAAGTAAACTTAACCTCCGTAGCTTTAATGAGATTTCAAACAAACAACAAAACAAAGAAAGCTACTGATTGTCATTATCTCTACTAAATTCCTACAAACCAAAGCATCTAAAACTCATAAAGATCTAAATAATTACTGATTTGGAAACCAAACACCCGAATCATACATGGGTGTATTCGATCATTAAAAGAAGAAAAAATAGAATCTTTTTCACATCGAATACAAAAGGAGAAAAAAGTGAAGAAAAATCAACAAAAATCATAGCCCACAACAGATCTACGCATAAAAGAACTCCAGATCATGGAATCAAATTCAATCCACAGATCGGATGCACGCCAACTTTACTGGATCTAATCAAATTCCATATATCATCAAACTAAAGTAAAAACCCAGATAGAGTAAGATCGAAACTTACGCTTAAGATCGAAGAGGAATGGGTACAGAAAGCAAGCCAAACAGATAAGACTGCTTGACTCTTTGGGTGTGTGTATGGAAAGAGAGACTCTTCTTCTCCTTGGTACAGCGAGAGCATAGGGTATATATATTAGCAGACTTGAGATTTTGAAATGCAAATGAAATTTGGACCAAATTTACATCACATTTGATACCAAACCACTCCCCTTTTTCTTTTAATAAATTTTAATTTTTTATTCGATATTTATCGTAATAATTTTATTGACGACGGTCATAAAATAGGTTAAAATAAAATTTTTAAAATATGATTGAAAAATATTATTTTTATATATCAAAAATTTTAAATTTTAATTTAAAAAGGAGGTTATTAAATAAAAATTAATAAATTAATTTTGATTTATAAAAATTGATCAATTTATGAAACTAATTAATTAACTAATAAACAAGTCAGTTTTTAACAGTAAGAATTATTAAAATAAATCAAACTGAAATATTAAAAATCTAACTAGCGAGTCAATTAGTTCAAAATTTTTACAATTACCTCGGTTGGAATTTTTAATCATTGGTTTTAATAATTCTTGATATAATGAAGTAATAAGTAGTTGTTATTTCATAATTCATTATATACAATTGTCAAGGTTAATTAAATAGAGATATTTTAGTAGGCTAACAAATTAAATAGAGATATTTAATTTATTGAAAAAAAGTACATTAAGAATTCAACTTAAATTATATTTTTAGAAAAAATATACCAATTGAGAAAAAGCGTTGGTATTTTTATTAGTTAATTAAAATCTTGAATGGTCTAATTTTTTAGTTCAGTTTTTAACTTTTTTATTTGATTTATTTTAATAAATTTTATTGTTAAGAATTAATTAATTGTTCGATTTTTATTAATTGTTTTTTATTTAATAATATCTTTTTTAATTAAACTAAAAATTCATTGATAGAAAAAGATAATTTTTTTAATCATATTTTAATTTTTTAATTTTAATCAATTTTAACATATTTTATGACAGTGCTAAACTTTTTAAAACTTAAAATTTGTAACTTCTAATTTGATTTTAAAAACATTGATTGAAATTCATCTAAAAATTGATAAAAATACTATTATTAATTGATATTATTATTATTATTATTATTATTACTACTACTACTGTTGCTTGCTGCTACTCATCAATTAGAATGTTATGCTTTTAGTTTAGTAATGTGGAAATTGTACATATTTTTATTTAGTAATATACCAAACAAAAAGCAAATGCTTTTGTTTATTGGAGATATCACTTTTTGTGTAATTAGACACTTAATTTGACTAATTTGGCTGCAATTAAAATTTAATATTTAATATTTTGAATAATAAAGCAATTAACATGAGGATATGACAATGTTTGGTCCATTCCTGACTGTATCAAACAACCGTTCAATCAAATGTGAATTCTGAGTACAACAATGGCCGACCTATCACCGCCCCATTTCAAATCTTTCTACAAACGCATCAAATATGAAATGAAACCAAAACGTACTTCTAAGACCATATTATTTTAAAATTAGATCAAATAAAAAAAATAATTTAAGTGATTAAAAAAAAAAAAAGAATTTCATTTAATTTTAAATACGAGTTATAATGTTTAAGAGTACTAAAATAGTTAAAGTCAAAGAATCCTCAAATACCAAACCACTTAATTATTTTGAATTTAGATTTTAAATGACAATTGAGCAATATTTTAAAAATTAAACTATACGAGAGATATATTAGACTATTATAAAATTGATTAAAGATTAAATAAATTAAAGAATTTGAAATATGATTGAAAAAGATTGTCCTTATTTATCAAAAAATTTAAAGTTTAATTAAAAAAATTATTAAATAAAAATCAATTGATTTATTTTAATTTATAATAATTTATTAATTTACAAAAATTAACTTATTAATTTTGAATAACTCTAAATCGAACCGAAAAGTTAAAAACTAAACTAATAAATTAAAAAGTTTAAAATTTTTTCGATTCGAGTTGAAGAGTAATAAAATAGTTAACAGGAGCTTATTACTTTTGATCATGTATTACAAACTTAACCATCACTTTCCATTACTTCCTTTTACTTGCTTTGAATCAAGAGAAGAGACAATCCAGAACATATATTAGGAATGATCATACATATGCTCAAACCAAAATGTATTTTTTCACACAAAAAGTGCTAAGATATAGTTTACACAGGTTTATGACCATAAGCTTACTAATTAAAGACTTCTCATAGGAATCTATGAACACTAATGTTCTTGAATTTGAAGAAAAGAAAAAGGATTCCACATCAAGAAAAAATAAGATTTTTAATTTTTAAGAAAGCAAAGTAGGAAAAGCATCACAATCACTCTCCAGCTACAAAAAGACATGGTTGAATCAGCAAACTTAAATATCCAAGTCTCTGCTCTCTAATTCCAGAGAGATGATTTGGAGCTTACACCTCTCAATGGATTCATTACTACTTGATACATCAAGATTGAAATGTACCCTCCAACACTGACTCTTCTCCATATCATCAAACCTTGATTCCACATTGACATCTTTGACACGGAAAAGCCAATGAAACTGGAAAAAATAACTCTCACCATTTTTAAGGATTTGTAGAACTTAGAAGCACTTCCTATGAACTATGGATGGACCGGATTCGTCGTATTCGCCCTTGGAAATCCACATCTGATACAAAAGCGAAATAGTTTAAGGATAAGAGTCTTGTGCCGATTTACGTGAAGACGAAAAAGGAAAATGTTGCAAGAACTAAAAACTACCTGTTGGAAGGTGCTGAGGGATGCAAGGATGGAGCCTCCAATCCAGACACTGTACTTTCTCTCTGGAGGTGCAACCACCTTAATCTTCATGCTGCTTGGAGCAAGGGCTGTGATTTCCTTGCTCATTCGGTCTGCAATACCGGGGAACATTGTTGAACCACCACTGAGCACAATGTTACCGTACAGATCCTTTCTGATATCAACATCACATTTCATGATGGAATTGTAGGTAGTCTCGTGAATGCCAGCAGCTTCCATTCCAATGAGGGATGGCTGGAAGAGGACTTCTGGGCAACGGAATCTCTCAGCCCCAATGGTGATTACCTGGCCATCAGGGAGCTCATAGTTCTTCTCAATAGAGGAACTGCTCTTGGCAGTCTCAAGTTCTTGCTCATAGTCAAGAGCAACATACGCAAGTTTCTCCTTCATATCACGGACAATTTCCCGTTCAGCGGTGGTGGTGAACATGTACCCTCTCTCGGTGAGGATCTTCATCAAAGCATCAGTGAGATCACGACCAGCAAGATCCAAACGAAGGATAGCATGTGGGAGGGCATATCCTTCATAGATTGGCACAGTGTGACTCACACCATCACCAGAATCAAGCACAATACCTGTTCCAGGAGAAGCCTTAAGCACCCAAATTGCAAGGATAACAGACAGTTATGAAATTCAAATGCTAAATGTAATCACTACGCACCTGTTGTACGACCACTGGCATACAAGGAAAGAACAGCCTGAATTGCAACGTACATTGCTGGCACATTGAAGGTCTCAAACATAATCTGAGTCATCTTTTCTCTGTTTGCCTTAGGGTTAAGAGGAGCCTCAGTAAGAAGCACAGGGTGCTCTTCCGGGGCAACACGAAGTTCATTATAGAACGTGTGATGCCAGATCTTTTCCATGTCATCCCAATTGCTAACTATACCATGCTCAATTGGGTATTTCAATGTCAAAATACCTCTCTTAGACTGTGCTTCATCACCTACATAGGCATCTTTCTGACCCATCCCAACCATAACACCTGTGTGGCGAGGTCTACCCACAATACTTGGGAATACAGCTCTAGGAGCATCATCACCCGCAAATCCAGCCTGCAAAAGTAAAATGAAAAAAGGAATTGAAACTTAGTCCCTTAATAGCGAAAAGTCACCTAAAATGAGAAACATATATCCGAATTCATATAAAAGGAATAAATAACTGACTTTAACCATTCCAGTTCCATTGTCGCAGACGAGAGGTTGAATATCCTCGGCATCAGCCATTTTCTAGAAAAAGCTACATTGAAAAACACAAATATTAGAACAAGAAACCCAAAACCTGAAAATCCAAGAAATTAATCAATACTACAGATCCCAAGCCACTTTCAAAACCTTGAAATAAAAGTACAAAATCTAACCTTCTACCAACAACCAAGGAAGTACATTCTATATATCTTAAATGTATTTTGTAAAAACTTAACTACTTTTATCTCCAAAAGAATAAAAATTTAAACAATTCATCACCTAGCAAAGCAAAATCTGAATCTTGATTCTGCACAAGTTACTTCACTTTCAATCATACACAAACATCAGCTAATGAACTCGATTATGGAGTGAAACAAAAGACAGAATCTTTTATCAAAACCAAATGACAATCCAGCACAGATCTATATTCAGGAACTACAGATCAAGCAATCAAAGACAAGCCACGGATCATCAGCACAAGAACATGACTAGATCCAATCACACTTCATATCATCAAACTAAAGCCGGTTGTCTTAAAGAACCAATCTTTCACATGAAAATCAAAGAAGAACTCCAAAATAATAAAACCCAGTAGAGTATATACATAGAAAAAGATCGATGCTTGATTACCTTGTACAGAAACTGAGGACAGAGACTTGGGGTTTGAAAAGAAGACCAAGCCAAAGACTGAAGATGGCTTGGCTTGTGGTGTCAAGAGGTTCCTTTCTCTTCTTTTAGTGAAGGGCTTAGAACGGCATATACCTATAAATATGTAAGAGTTATGACAGCAAACAACTTCAGGCTTATGAAGTGGACACTCCTTCCTAAATGTAAATGAAATTTGGAGTAAATTTGCACCACATTGGACATAGTATTTTCTTTTTTTATTTTAACTATATATATATATATATATATATATTATAAACATATGTCCATTGTTCTTAAAATGATAATTTGCTTTTATTATTAATAAATTTTGACCATAGCCAAGAAAAATGAATTTTTAGTGTTTTAAGAACCTCCATTACAATTAAACATGATAAGTTTTAGAAATTTATAAAAATAAATCTTATTATCCCACTAATTAACATCAATTTTAAAATTGATGTTAAATTGTTTCATTTTATATTCTTAATTAATCACTATTCCGGGTTTGAGGTATTTAACTTTTTAAATTTGTCTAAAAGAGTGGAATAAGCCAATATTAAAGATCTCTTCTTTATCTATAATAAGTCAACATACCTTAATTTCTAAGACTACATTTTGCATAATGAAGGGAAAAAAAATCCAATCTTCCATTTTCAACTTTTAAAATGGTTATTGGAGCAAATTTGTGGTTTGCCACTAAAAGAAAAAAACCTAAAATCCTTAAAGAAGGCATAGCATGTGGTACAACGAAGAGCCAGAAGGTAGGGGTTCCTACAATAATAGCCTCATGGCCTTCAACCCACATGCTAAAGCTTTTTGCACCAACATTGATTAGTTGGTAGCACATAAATTTCTCTTAATGTTCAATTTTGCAAAAATAAAAGAATTTTCATAATATTTAATATATTGTAGTCTTATTATTTTTTTATGACTCAATTAGCAAATTTTGAATTTGATAAGTGATATATGTGGAAATGTAGTATATCTTTGTGATGGATAGCTCCATTCATGTGAGTCATTTGAAAACAGTCTCTTTACTATAAAGTTACGTATTACTAAATCTCTCCAAATCTCGAGTCTTAGCAGAATTTTTATTAGGTGTTGTTATTGTTGTTGTTGTTATCTTTTTGATAGATAGATCAAGTGTTTGTGTAAGGAAAAAAAACACATTTTGACACTAGAATTAGTCTTTAATTAATTTTTTAATTGATCACTTATTTAATAAAAGAATATTTTTATTTATATAAAATAAGTGTTCGATTGATTCTCGAATAATTCTTACACACTCAAAGATATGTACACGCATATAAAGGATATTATATAACATAAGAATAATAGAAAAAACGTGTATCAAGAAATGATTTTTAAAAAATTCTCATAGGAGACTCAAAGCATAAGTTATATAATTATAAATAATATAGTGTCACAAAACCTTGAACATAAGCCTTTTAATACGAAGAGATGGACAATATAATAGGTATGCATCAATAGCATATGAAGTAATCAATGTTTATTTCAAGAAAGAAAGAATAGGTACTTCTACTCAATCAATGATAGAAATTTGTTGGCAAGTGCAAATTTGGATCGGATAATTGTGATTAATCTAAGCTCATTTTAAAATTTGATTAAGTTAAACTTGTTTAGAGCATTTAAAGTGACGTCATTTTGAGTAAATTTTTCTTAAATGATGTTGTTCAAGGTCATTTACAACAGAAGATCAAGTTATTCAAATGAGACCTTGTATCGGTTTCAATCTAAACCTAACTCAAAACCGATCAAACAAGACTTATTTTATTAATTTCGGGTCGAACCCTTCTTGCCATGTATACTCTCGACAAGGCGTACCACCACGAAAGAGTAGATAGGGTAGCAAAAGTTAGAAAGTGTAGGAATAAAAGTTGGATACACCATGGGCTCTTTAATCTAACATGCTTTCCCTTCTCATGTCTTGTGAGTGAGATTGCATGTGCATACATGTGGGCGTAGGACAACCACATTCTCTCGAGATTAGGCTGGACTAGAGGAGGTTTGGTGTTGGAAAGGTTACAAAAGTTATGTCTACGCTTTTACTTTAATCAGACAACCTTTAAGGGATTACTTGGCATTCCAAGATTAATCATCATTTGAAAGTCCACTTGACATTGTTCTTAGGTTTATGTCAAGTAAATTCATGAGTTTGAAACTTATAAAATTGTGAATTGTAGGTTACAAGAATGAAAAATTAGCTTAATTTAAACCTGGCTTGATCAAAAATCAATAAATTAACTTCGGTTTGAGTTTGATAAATTTAATTAATTATAATAAACTGGTCCAATCCAACTTAAAACGAACGAATTAAATCATATCAATTTAATTAAAATTAAAAATTTAAGATTAAACTTAAAATTTAAAAAACTTTACTCTGATTAAACTATTATTTTTTACATTCAAACTTAATTATAATAAATTAGTAAAATTTGAAATAAAGTTAACAAAGTAAATTAAATTAATATTAAAATTTTAAAAAATTAAATCCAAACTCAAAATTTAAGAGACTCGACCTTATCGATCTATTATCAACCCTATTTCGCATTATGATTTTATAACACAGGAGGGAGCTTTGGAACATTAGTGGCAAACCTTGAATGCTTCCATGAATTGTCATAATGTTCATCAATATAATAGTGTTAAAAGATAGAGAATCTCCAAGCATATGGATAATGCTCGATTCCCAATCCCAATGTGTACATTATTTTGGTTTGCCCTCCTGGAACGACATTCTTTTTGTTACTTTATTATGATGACCTTGCTTAAGGGAAGTCATGTATAACATAGAATCAAACAGGAAGCACAAAAGTGAAGTCCAAAGCAAAGATCCATTCTTTTCATGTAAATAAAAGTTGCTGTTGTAACTTTAAATTGTTCAGATACACATATATTTGTCTATAAAATAATTAGTAATTCAAATAAGTTATTTAACAAACTAATAAGTCATAATTAAGTTACAATATCAATTCATTAAACATTTATATAATAAAATAGTTGTTAAACACTACTAAATCCAGCAACCTTTGAATTAGTAAAGACATAGAAGACAAATTCTATCATTTGGATCCTTACAAGAAATCGATTTTGGAATATTTTAATTACGTGGTTGAATATATTGTTATAACATAAAATGGTTCTGCAAATCAAATATTTTAAGTAAATCATTTAAGGAATTAACGAATAAGAATTAAATAAACAATTTGGTTTAATCGAAAATAATAGATTTAACATATTTTCATTTCTAATTTATCATTTTTAAGATATTAAAATGAGAAACATTCCTAATTGTGATTCAAATTTAAAAGTTTTAAATTATTTAATATATAAAAAGTAAAATTTTCCGATTAATCCTCTGTATAAAGATCCACTTTTGGAATCTATAGAGTTGTATCGTCAAATGTGTTGTTATTTTCAATATTTTAAAAATGAACTATTTTAACTGATTTAACAGTGAAAGTCTTGAATTGATTAACTTTTTAGTTTAATTTTTAACTTTTCGGTTCAATTTAGTTTAATAATTATTGTTATTAAAAAATTAATTAATTTATTAATTAATCGACCAATTTTTGTTAAAAAAATCAGTTTTGATAAACTAAAATTAATTAATTCATTTTTATTTAACTGTTTCTTTTTTAATTAAAAATTTCATAAATAAGGATAATCTTTTTCGGTCATTTTTCAAAATTTTTAATTTATTCAATTTTTAACTAATTTTATGTTGATCTAATACCAGTTAACTTTTTAAACATTATATTTCTTATCTTATCGGATTAACTTTCGATCATGTCAAGAATTTCACATAGGACAAGTATAAGTGCATTCATTCATTTATTTAATAGTGTGCAAACCTCTCATTTCAAGTTAACTTTTGGGAGTGAATCAGGCCTTTCAACATGGTATCAAAGTTTGTTTGTCTCGATGATTTGAGGAGATGTTCGGTTTTATCCTTTTGTCCAATATGCCTAACAAATATCTAACCCTACTTTGAGTTGAGGACGGTGTGTCAAAAATTTTATATTAAACAAGTATAAATATATTCAGTCATTTATAATAATTTACAAATATCTCCTTTTAAACTAACTTTTAAGATGGATCATTTTTAAAACATCGATTATTGCTGTAAAAGACAAGCTTTAAATTGTTTTTACATATAATATCTTTATACGTCATCCAAAGTGCTTCACCACACGTATGTTAAGCTTAAGCATGACAGTGATCATTCCCTGTAAAGAAAAAATATTACAAACCGAAAGCGATGCTTTTTTTCTTCAGGAGAAACCATTCTTCAATTTGAATTGGTTTCCAAAAGTTAGCGGGACATGTTTTTTTTAACCATAATTTATGCTTATTAAGTTAAGTTCAGAATCTTCCAGGTTTTTTGAATTGCACACGGTAATTACTAATTATAGTCATAATATCGCCAGATCCTGATCGATTCTATAACCTACCTAATGTAATTAGCCTGACATCTTTTTGCAATAATCATCGTAGTAGTGATGATTAATTAGCCTCACGTTAATTGCAATAATTATCATTTTTTATTTGGAATGTTATTGTGATTTTTTTTTTAAACGGAGGACTTACGGATAATATCTTTTAGATATGTACTGTATAAATTTTCGGATTGATATAATAATTTACAAATCAGGTAAATTGGGTATTTTATAATAGACAAGCCTTATACGACATGCTCATTCGAGAGAATGTAGATAGGAAAATTTAATCACAAGACCTTTAACTTCACCAATTCGACCACCCCTTAAAGAATATTATTGTAACCTTTAATAATAAAACATGAGTAAAAGATAGTGACTTGCTTGTGAATTAGTAACTTAGATATTTTTAAAATTTTAAAATTCTCAAATACTTGTGATTTTAAATTTTTTTAAAAATTTTATCTTAAAATTTTGTTAAAAATAGTCGTGAAATACATTAGATATAAACATTATGCGTGAATTAATTACAAGCAGTTGATATCAATCTAATTCTTAAAAATAACTAAATATGAGTTTAATTATTTTTTGATTAATTTACAAATTGACTTATTGTACTAGAAATATTAATTGAATCACATGTGATATTTGTGTTATTTCATTATTATTTTTAATGAAGGTTTAAAAAATATTTTTAAAAATAAAAAATACATAAATAGTTTCAAGTTTTTTAAAATTATAATTTTTAATTACTTAAGTTAAAACAAAAATCCTATACATTTTATCTTTAAAGCTTTAATTAAATCCATCTTCCTCAAAATTAATCATATTAAATTAAAAAAAATAGAGGGTGCCAACCTTAATAAAACTCTTTATTTACTTACAACAAGATTTAGTTTTGATGATAAATACAGTTTTTATTAAAATCTGTAACAACTCAATTTTTTCAGTGCAGATAATGATATTTAAACCCTAACCCTAACCCTAACCCTACTCTAAACAAACAAAATAGGAACCAAATTATGACGTATTAGAGTGGATAAGCGATGTATTGTAAGTGCATGATGAACCGGAAACAATAAATGGGATTTTACTCATTTTCGACCTGTCACCCTTTAAGAGTTGCCATGATTGTATCTTCCCTACCACCATTGAAGTAAGGGCCAAATCAATCACGTCATCAAGCACTGTTGGTGGTGAACAGAGAACAGACCGCCATTTTTTATTTGAAAAGTTTCAAAATTGAAATAAACTGTCAAGCTTTGCATTTTTCCAAAAGTTCCCAATTTAAAATCTATCTTTGTTTTTACTGTATTTATAGTTTTGTAATTTTAAGGACTAAATTGCTATTTATTTCAAGCCTACGTTTCAGGATGTTGATGGGGCTGTGCTTCAAAAGTGATAACAATGCAAATAAATGGAACCTCTTTCGGAAACTAAGCTTATGTATTTGACAAATTCTGTAGTTGAACCTCTTGATCTATTAAACATTTTTGGAGAGATCTTCTATGGCAGTAACATTGGTGGTTTATTTCATGAATTTTCAACAAACTAAAATTTAAAGTTAAATTAATAAGATAAAATGTTTAAGATTTAGAAGGTTTAATCGATATTAGATCATAATAAAATTTGTTAAATATTAAATAAAATTAAAGATTTAAAATATAATTAAAAAATTATTCTTACTTGTCAAAAAATTTGAAGTTCAATTGAAAAAAGAAATTATTAAATAAAAATTAATTGATTTATTTTAATTTATAATAATTTATTAATTTACAAAAATTGACTGATTAATTAATAAATTGGTAAAATTTTAATAAAAATTTATTAAAATAAATTAAATCAAATAGTTGAAAATTAAATTAAAAAATAGCCGGTTTGAAATTTTTAAGTTTGAATTTTTAATCTTTAGTTGAAGCAGCAAAGAGGGGCATGCTGCTTAGGTCAGCTACCAAGAATTCCATGCTTTTGGTCAGAATCTTAAGAAAAGACATAGGATTATGGATTCTATCGATACCACTCCCTCTCGGGATGTGTTCCTCTGTTCCATTTTTTATGTACCTACTCTTGTCTCATTCAATCTTAACCATTGATTTATGTGGGACTCACATAAATCAATGATTGAGATTGAATGAAACAGAATAGGTACATGAAAAATTGGACAGAGGATTTGAGGGCCTCCCTCTCCCTTTCAAAGGTTTATCTTGTCATAGGAATTTGGCGGCACTGTAATACAAATTGTGGTTACTGTGGTTCAGACTGTTTGTACCCTAGTCTTTGGTCATCAAAACTGGCTTTCTTGTTATCCAGTTCTGTGGATGTGAGCTATTGGGTTTCTTCTGCCTTTAATTTTTCCATTTACATTTCAAGAAACAACCCAAAAATTTCTAGGTCATTCAGTTTTGGTTGTGCCAAGTTCAACCCATACAATAAAAACCCTCATGTCGTACATAAGATTATGTTTCTCCCTCTAGCTTAAAACCAATTTGCCTTTACATGATTAGGCCTGGATGAAAAACTTAAGGCCGACTCAACCAGAAGTAAATAATGAAGTCTAATTTGATTGAAAATTGGATTGGGTATGATTCAAGCTTAAAGACTTAATTTGAAATCGGATCAATTTCCATCTTTATACAAGACCATAACCATAGAAATCTTGAGAGATCATTTCAGTGTTTTCTTTAACATGTAGTCAATGTAATAATGGGATGGAGTCAGATAAGATTGCGATCAATCATGCCAGGATTTGGCTAACAGTATAAGACTACTCATGCTGAAACAATGGTGCGGTTAGTTAGTGCCCTCTGTCAGACACGTTTCTGAGAGTACTATGATACAAAATCAACCTTTGAGTGTATGTATCATTAGACATGTTAATGGAAGTTCTTCAGTGCATTCACCCTCAGCTTCCATAGATTCCTATATGCTCTAACTAATCTCTAGTTTGTCTCGGCGTTTCCCTTTTCCAGTGCAGCCTCTATTTTGTTTCAGTTAAAAAAAAGAACAATAATTCATTGTGACTTTAATTTAATTTGCCTCGATTAGACCATTTTCAGGATCTTAGTGCCTGTCAAGAAAAAAAGCAACCACTACAATATATTTTCTTTGTGTTCTGACCATTGACCCGAATTCTAAACTAACACTTTTCTTCTCCAAGTATTGAAATGTTCTTCGTCCTGATATCCCCACCAAAAAAGATAAATGCGAAGTTGGTGCTAAAAGCACCATTTCTGTATATTAACAGATCTTTCTGAACTTTGATACTACTTGGTTTTTAGTGATTTTCAGTGTCAAAATCGTTGTGTCATTCGTTGATTCTTACCGATTCGTTTCTTGTTGATTCATTACATATCTGTCAAAAGGTTTTTACAGATTGCTGATATGAAATTATATAGTACGATGAAGAAGAGATATATAGTAATAAATATGTTGTAATTTCTCAAACTTGTGTGGACATTTACATTCTACACTAAATCACTTCTTGTGAACGGTAATTAAACCTGAAACCTCGAAACAAGCCTCAACTAGGAAACTAAACAAGAATTTGGCTAATTCAGTTACCTATAGTTACGTAAAAATCCTTCAGGTTCTAGTGGTGATATGTTCACAATCCTTTCCTGAACCGGGTCTGAAGGTTCTGACGAGCTAACTTGATTACAACCAACAATCTTCTGGCATGTCTCGATCAGGCAGTGTCTACATGTGGGACACGAAGAATGAGAGCTTAGCCACTTATCTATGCACCTGACGTGAAAACCATGGTTGCACTTTGGCAAAAGCCGGACCTTATCGCCGGTTGTGAACTCCGACAGACATATAACACACTCGGTGTCAAGAACTGGAACTTTCATGTCAGTTGAGTAGGTCACTGTAGGGAAAGTCTTCAGTGCTTTTCGTTTCACTCCCTTGTTGGCCAATCTAGCTGATGAGTTGGTAGAAGAATCAGAAGACACTAAACTTGAACACCTTAACGCACATCTGATGATAGAGTTCAATCCAAGTGAGCATATCAGTGCACACAACAGCACAGACAAGACCATAATAACATTGGCATCGAAGGAGTTGTCGCCGGAGTATGGCTCCGACTGATTATGACCGTTTCCGGGAACTGGGGGTTGTGATTTTTGAAGTACGGCATGCTGTAACAATCTTCTGGAGTAAAATTCGACAAGAAGATCTTGAACGAGTTCAGGAGTTGAAGTGGAAGTGACCATGCTTCAGAGAGTATTGATGAACGAGTACTTTTCAAGTGTTTGAGACACAAGTTCTTGGCAATGGCTGAACATGAAGACTATATATATATAGGGAAAGCTAAGTAGCTGGACCTTTTTTCATTAGTATTTCAGAATATCCGGAGCCTGGATTTATCTTCACTTCAATAGGGTTTTAACCATATGGAATTATGCAATACTCCACTCAAAAGCTTTAGCATTTTATAATGGACTTTCTAATCAAAATGGGACCTTCCCACTTTGTGCTTATGGCAGTTGCATTTTCGTGAATCATATATCTTCAAATGCTTCTAGGGACCCAGATAGCTAAGGAAGGGCTCATGAACCTTCATAATACAAAGTTGACATTGAAAATTATGTTTTTAAACATTACTTTTGGTGGGGATTCTCTTAGACACTTGGCTAAATGATACTGAAGTTCTATCTCTTTTCTAGTTTGATTGTTCTGTTTTGATATAAAGTGTTCTACAGTTCTAAAGTTTCTTGAGTCAGACTCAACTCAGTTCGTAGTTATACAGTACTAAACATAACTCATGCTAAAGAGATATACATTTGAGTTCAGTAAATATGTTAATTAGTCTTTTAGTATTAATCTTCTTATGGTTTGTTCTTTTTAATTCTTGTTCTACACTTGAGTATTAAAAAGTTTTGAACTCGACGTTGGTCATTATCACCTTTGTACCTACACGTTAGCCTTACCATGGTGTAGATTTCAAATTAATATTATAGTTATAGGACGCTTACAAAACTTTTATTCCTTATTTTAAACTACTGCAGCAGGATACGCTTATCTGCAAACGTCAATTTGCCACATATTGTTTTTCCAAATGATTAAATATCCAGAAGGCAAGTTCACTGACCAGTTAAGTAGATGATCAAAGATTAAAATGGTCCCCTAAAGATCCCTCAATCTTGTAGGCATGTAAACGATGTTTTCTTTTGCAATGCAATTAATTAGTCTGAATGCAATCCAATCGTATAAACTAGGTGGCTCTAATTTAAAGTAACATTCTCAGCAGATCTTTGGTTAGAATCTGTGGTAATATATATAAAAATCAAGTTGATTGATAATGGAAGTCTTGAATAGGTTGATAAGCAGGCATTCTCAGCAGATCTTTGGTTAGAATCTGTGGTAATATATATAAAAATCAAGTTGATTGATAATGGATGTCTTAAATAGGTTAGCAGGTTGATCTGAATCAATGAATTATACTGTAGATATAGTTTATGCATTACTTTTTAATTGCATATTGATAAATTATCGGGCCTATTTAATAATCTTTAAATCACATGTTCTGAGTAAATTATTTGATGAGTTACATACAATTGATGAAAAGACTATTACTCGAGATTAAAATACTATAAAGAGTCACTGTTAGAGATTATATGCACTAAAAATAGGCAAGTGAAGCTTAGTGGGAGGAACCTTTTTTTCCTCATCTTTGGCATTCACTGTCATTGGTGAGCTAGAGAGATATATGTAGAAAGATAGAATATGCTCAAGTGGTTGCTTTTGATCTTATTTGTACAAGAAGTACCACAAAGATCTTTGGATCCATATCTTGTTGTGGCTGGATGGCACCTGGTTGTTGTCCCTTTCAATGTGTCCTTAGTGAAAGCAAAGAAGGTGGTTTGGGAATAATCGTTTTACATTCTTTCTTTCTATGATCAATATGATGAACGTGCAATTCCTCCATTCGGTGATGATTAAAAGTAACCTTTATCCCTTTTCATTGTGCTTTTACGTACAAAGATGACTATCAAATTAGAAATTTAGTTTCGATAGTATTTGTAATGTTTAATTTTATGATGATTAAGTAATTTTATTTTAAATTTAATATATTAATTAATAGTATGTGCTTACGAGTTATTTCGTCTCTTTTTTTATTTTTGTTTAATATAAAAATTTGATATTAGGATTAACTTTTTTCTTGGTACATAAAAAAACATAAGATTGAGAATATTTCTAAAAGGACTTGAGTATATTTTGAGAAAGTGACGGGAGAGGGAGCAACAAGATAGAGTTAAACAAACAAGAGAATAAAAAGGATTGTGATAAGAGATATATGAAATCAATATTAAAGAGGAGAAGGTGCCAAACCCTTGAAAAAGTAATGACTATGAAAAGCTATATTGCAGCACGCAGTTGTCCTGTAATGAAATTGGCTTTCCAGGAAAAGTAACACAACTCATTGGTCTTCAAGATTTTGGTATCAAAAGGAAAGGAAATGAATACTGCCTTTCCATCTCAGATACATGTTTCCGTGCAAGGATTGGAGAATATGGTGTACCAAGTTGATCTCTTCTTGGACCAGTAATAATCATGTTGCTGCTTCATATTTTCCTTATTTTTTAATTTTTTTATATTCTAATATGTACTTGTTTGTAAATTATGTATTTTAAATAAATTATTTGAGTAATTAATGATTTAAAGTCATCAGGTGACTGATTCAATCTAACTAATATTTACAGGTTCAATATGCTTTCACTCCTCCAAATTATCAAAGAAACAATGATTCAAACTTAAAACCTTTATTCTTGAGACCAGATTTGTCTTCATTGGTTCAATGTTCATGTTTATATAAGATAACATGTAACAAACAAGTTATGGCTTGTGCAAGTCTTTTATAGGTCAGGGCTTAAAGTATGATAATTGGTGAAGATGACATCAAGATATTTTCTACACAGAGATAGATTGAAGTTACTATCGTTTTCAGCTTATTTGGTGGCTTAAAGTGGAAAAGGGTTTAGCTATAATTGACGGATTGCCTCTGTTTTTTCAGCCGAAAAAATAAAATTCATGGTATTAATAGAGTATTTTATATTGACTAAACATGAAAATGTTAAAGGATTTATAAATGGTAAGGGTCAATTATTTAAATGACTTTTATTTTCATGTTTAATTAATATGAGATACTCTAACAATTAAAAGACAATGAAAGGAAAACGAAAAAGAAGCTAGATTAGTAATAGAATAAGATGAAATTTGTTATTGTATTGTATAGTTGATACCTATTAGGCATAAATAGTCATAATTGCTCTTTTTCTAATAATGACTTATGCTTGTAATATTTGCAATATTTTAAAAACTATACCAGAAGTTAAATCTGTAAGATAAGAAGCTTAAGGTTTAAAAGGTTTAACTACTATTAAACCGTCATAAAATTGGTTCAAGATTAAATAAAATTAAAGAATTTAAAATATGATTAAAAAAATTGTTCTTATCCATATAAGAATTTAAAGTTTGATTTAAAAATTGATTATTAAATGAAAATTAATTGATTTAAACTTATTAATTTAAAAAATTAACTGATTAATTAATAAACTAATAAGTCTTTAACAACAAGAATTATTAGAATAAATCGAACCAAAAAGTTAAGAACTAAACTGAAAAGTTAAAAGATTCAAGATTTTTACCTCGAATCGGTTGAATTTTTCGATAATTGAATATTTGTGATTACCTCTAAACAATATGCATAGCACAGGTCCTAAATCTTGTTCTTTTTTTTGTTTATGGTTAATGCTTATAAATCATCTTAAACATCTCAGGATCCCATGAAAGCTTTATTTCTTGTCAAGATGTACCTAAGTTATGAAAAACACTAAGTAGGATCAAAATTTTCATATCTAAGCACTTCCTATAGGATCATTCCACAACTATTCAATGCAATGATTAGTCCAGCTGTTTGATAACCTGGTAAAGCACCTTAATGAATTATGAGCACAACTTGGTGCAAGCTCGAAGCAGAGACAACAATGAGCCAAATGGGTCAAGCTGGGTTGGAACACGTTTGGTCATGTTCGAATTGTTCAAAACAAGTCTTTTAAGAAAATTAAAAGATTTTAAACCAAAATAACTTTGTTTTGAATTTTTTTTATAAGCACACGAAAAACAATTAAGTCATTAGATTAAACCTTGAATAGACTCTCTAATTTAAAATTTAATTCAAAACTTAAATTAATCAAACTTAACTTATTAACTTTATACTGAATTAGACCGACTCCAAATCCTCTAATCACTTTAATTAACAAATCGGAATCTTTTCATGGCAAAACCACTTTAACTTTTCTGTATTAGCACTAATATTTCCCCTTGTAATTTAAAACGTTCATGTTTATACTTGCACTTCCTCTTCTAATAATACAATTACTCTTTTTTAAGAGAAATTTCATTTTATAAATGTGTAATGAATAAAAGGAAATTAAAAAAAAAGCACATGACGTATATAAGATAGGATGTTAAGATGGCAAACCACTACTTGACATTTGTGTTATGAGATAAGGTTATTAACTCCAAAGACAACAAGAAGTGGATATGTATGATGACTTTTGGAGGGCACTATATTTATATAATATTTGTGAAGACTAGGTCCTTTATATAGAGATGGGTTGCTAGAAAATGGCCAATACACCTTTTAGTACTTCCTAAACAAACGGAGATGTAGATAAGGTACTAGGATGTGACGTCATATCTCTGTACCTTAACCTGTTCCTGTTTGTTTTAGGTTTGTTTATGTATAAAATGAGTTTGTTTGGAGACGAAAGTAAAATTGAAACAGGTTAAGTAGTACGAAAAACTGAACCTCTAAGATTTGATTTTGTTACATAACAAGAGGATGTGCGTTTGAGCATATTTAGATTAAGTAATCGCATAAATAACTTTCGGTAAACAAAGAAGAATAAACCTTGGAAGATCCTAAATGGTTTGGTTGAAGTGACATGTTGCCATATTCTAAACAAATGTCTATGGTTAAAACACTAAGCTTATAATTGGAAATTTCCCATTTCCAATATTTATTTTAAATGGAATAATTAGTTGAAAGTAGTAATATTCATTTGATTGATTCTATAATGTTATGTGTCAAATAATTTATTTAAAACATATAATTTATAAATTATTATTGGTATTTGATAATTTATTTAATATACACTAAAAAATAATAATTGCAGATTTTATTATCATAAAAAATATTTAATTAACATCCACCTTCTATTTAAATAATGAAATAAGTAGGAAATTAATTTGTTTTCTATAATTAAATCAATGATCAAATATTTAAGCAATCTCTAAAACACCTTAAATTACTTGGACCTTAATATAATTTTTTTATTTTGTTAATGACTATAAAAAAACAACAACAACATCCAGTAAAAATTTCGCTGATACACGGAGTATGAAGAGTTTCGGTAATATATAACCTTATATTTAAGAAAGACTGTTTTTAAATATTTATGAGCATAAAAAACAATATAAAACATAGAAAACTTAGATAAGTAATTTGTAAAGATAATCAAATCTAACGTTACCTAAACTTGTTAAAAGAAAGTCAAATTAAACTTGAAAATTAATGCCTAAAATATCCTAAAAATATATTTAATATAATATTCAGGATTTACGTGTGACTGATTTTGTTCAAAAAGGTTACGGGTGTAATTTGCACGAATATTGACTGGTAGAAATAATTAAAAAATTGTTTTTAGGCTTAGATAGACCAGGCCCAAGCCCATCTATTATCTATATGTGAAACGGCGGGCCGTATTTGAACTGAAAAGAGTATGTATGGAAAGGAGACGGAAGCCGACACGATATGTGCTTGATTTTGCATTATCTCACAAACTTCTGATTCAACTATGCCACTGCAATCAACGTAGTAATGAATTGTTTTAGGGTTTTGTAACCCTAAACGAGAGATTGTAAACACAATTATGTACTACCCACTAGAGAGGAGACGTTTCCATCTTCAAGCCTGCGTTTTTCCAAGATAAAGGATGCAACTGTGAGTCTCTGTCAACCTTGTTGTTTTTTTCTTTCTGCTTGTCTCTGTAAGCTTTTTATTATGCTAAAATCTGTATTGGGTTTCTTTTTATTTTTTGTTTGCTTTGTCTGTGATTTGGTTTTTTACGATTGAGAACGCGTAGTTTTGGTTTTGTAGCTGAAAAAGATAACATTTTGATGGGTTGTGAATGTTTTGTCAGTTCAATTCTGGTGATGATTTCATTGCTGTGATCAAAGGTTTATGGGTTCTTCTCCTTTTGTTCGTTAAGATTGATTGGTGATTTGAATGTGATTGCTTTTGTTTGTTTGCAGTCGAGTGCTTGAAGGTGGGTTTATATGGCTTTAGTTGGAATTCAGGGTATTTGAAATTTGGAGTTGAGTGCGAATTATGGCATCCTCTCATGGTAGTCCTCACTCTGAAGGTGCGAAATTGGAACAGATTATCACGGAATTCTATGCTAAAAGTCTTCATATAATACTGGAGTCTAGGACTTCTTGTATGTCATCGCGTAATTTTAGTGGGGAACAAGTGCTATCTTCTCCTTCTTCATCTTCTTCATCTTCTTCAAGTGTGCGCCCGAGGGATAAATGGTTCAATTTGGCCCTTAGAGAATGCCCAGCTGCACTCGAGAATCTTGATCTCTGGCGCCAAAGCAGTCTGGAGCCAATGGTGGTTGATGTGATTTTAGTGCAGAGGCCACTTGATTGGGATCCTGTGAATTTTTCGCCAAAGAGAGGATTGACTGCGAATTTTTCACTGAGGGAGCGGTATCCATTTTGCCGGGGTTCTGATCAGGATGACATTGGTTGTGAGGCTACAGGAGGAAAGGTTATTGAAAGATGGCTACTGCAATATGAAAGTAGGAGGTCAAGGGATTCTGGAACAGGGAGTAGGCGATCAAGCACTACTTTGCATATGGTGTATAAGAAATCAATATTACTTCTGAGGTCTCTGTACACAATGCTTAGGTTATTGCCTGCATATAAGATCTTTAGGGACATAAATTCATCAGGACAAATATGCCCATTCACTCTGGGACATAGAGTATCTTTTTTTGAGCCCTTTACTCGGAAAGAGGATGCTGAAATGCAGCAATTCAGCTTCACACCTGTGGATACTTCTTGTGGTAGGCTTTGCCTATCTGTTGTATACCGTTCATCAATCTCTGATGTAAATTCTGAACCATCAACTCCTATGTCTCCCCAGTTTATCCCTGATTATGTTGGGAGCCCGTTGACTGATCCAATTAAGAGGGTCCAATGCAATCCCATGACACATGGTTCCCCATCGTCTTTGCCATTCTCAAGACGCCATAGTTGGAGTCACGACCGGTATAAAGCTTCACCATCTTCGATTTCTTTCTCACCATCCCCCACTCATTCAGAGCCACATGTATCAAGTTCTAATCCAAGCTCACAGCGTTTTGTGCCAATGAACTTGCTCCCTCCTCCACCTGAAACATCTTCAATTCATAAGAAAAACATAAGCTTTGATGAGTACTCTACTTCTCCTAACTTTACACCCTCACCATCCCCATCACCTCCAATCTCTATTCCTGGTCATCTTTCAAAGGCTATTTTGCGATCTGAAAGTGCTCCAGTTAGAATACCTGCCAGCAAGCTAGCTACTTCCCCTTTATTGTTCAACAAGAACAATTTGCCTCCATCTCCACCTCTAAGAGGTACTGGATCCGGTAATCCCAGGAATGACAAAAGTACAACTTTGGTTCAGACTGGCAATGCAGCTGAGAAGGTATATCTTATGCTCATTAATGGTGCGCTCTTTGTCAAACAAGTTTGTTTAGTTTCTGATTTAAATTGTACTGCAGTTGGTCTCTTTGGGGAAGGATGATCTTAAAAGGTTTTCTGGGGTGAAGACTACCAGCTCACCCCGGATTTCATTTTCCAGAAGTTCCAGCAGGTCTTTCCAGGATGATTATGATTTCTCTGAATTCCCTTGCCCATTTGATGTTGAGGATGACGATGTTACAGATCCAGGTAGCAGGTAATCTTATGAACTTGATGCAAGAAGATTTTACTATTGAAGTGTGTCTATAATATTTACCTTTGTTTTACCTGCTCGGTGCATCGAGTTTCTCTGTAAACTAAAAGCTTAAACCAGAAAGTTTAGGATGACTGGTCATTTCCTATTTTACCTACCAAGATGTGATCAATATAATAAATTCTAGTAGGTTAGCCTGGTATCATCTGAAGAATATGTTGTTTGTTACCCTTTCTCAAGCTTTTAACAGTACTGTTTTATCATGAGAATGATGCTGAAGCTGGGTGGATATATTTGAGGACAATATTCAATGGGAAAATATGAGGTTGGAGTTCCTTTTTTCTTTGTATGCATGTGTCTGTATCTGTATATGACTTGCAAATCAAATGAAAAATGGTGCAAAAAACAGAAATTATCAAAGTGGTTCTTGTTTAAACTATTTGACATGCGGTTCACCTCCTATTCGTAGAATTTAGCTGACTGGTTTCTATAGGAAACTGTTAACCAGACTCCCCAACTGTGTAGGTGTATCTTATAATAATATATAATTCATTCTGGACCCTCAGCTTAAGCTTTTTGGATTTGACAAACAGCGCATCAATGATGCCCACTTTTGATGATGATGTGT
>JANIIA010000190.1:59636480-59650030 GCA_027478495.1 Erythroxylum alaternifolium | reverse complement strand
TTAGGCACATTATTCCTGAGTCTCAAAGTCCATTTATACTAGGAATACTTATTTCAGATAATATTCTGGTATCATTTGAGATAATGCATTACTTGAAGAGGAAGATTATTGGAAAGACTGGCTTTATGGCTACGAAATCGGACATAAGTAAGGCCTATGATAGGCTTACTATAGTTCAGTATACTATTACTCATGGTGGTAATGAGTTTGGTCATGTTGTTCCTTTTAAAGGTCTTCATCAGGGAGATTCGATATCGCCTTATTTGTTCATTATGTGTGTTAAGGGGTTGTCTGCAATTAGTAGGTAGTATAAGATGCGAGGGCGAATTTATGGTTGTAAGGTGGCGAGGGGGGCTCCTAGTATTTCATATATATTCTTTGCAGATGATAGCTATTTGTTTGTAAAGTTATCAAGGTGGAGGATTCTCACTTGTTGGATTTGCTTCTTGTGTTTGAGAAGGCTTCAGGGCAGAAGATAAATTATAGCAATTCTTCTATATTTTTTAGAACCAATGTGGCCATTCATAATCGGATAGCAATTTGTAATGTGTTGGGAGTTGGTGAGGCGAATGATGATAGTACTTATCTGGGCCTTTCAAATATAATGGGGAGGAATAAATCAATTCTTTTGGAGTTTTGAAGGATCGTATAAGAAAGAGGATTCAAAGCTGGGATAGACGTTTCCTTTCGCGAGCAGGGAAGGAAATTTTAATTAGAACTATTGTTCAATCATTGCCTTCTTATGCTATGGGAGTTTTCTTATTACCGAAAGGGATGTGTGAAAATATTGAGCGTCTGATGACCACATTTTGATGGAGTTCTTCTTCTAATAAAAAGGGGATAAGTTGGATGTGTTGGGATAGAATAACTCGTACAAAGGGGTTAGGTGGCATGGGTTTTTGAGGTTTGAGGGATTTTTATCTTTGCTCTCTTAGGCAAGCAAGGTTGGCGATTGCTTACTATGCCTGAGAGTTGGTTGGTCGAATTTACAAAACAAGATATTATCCTAACAACTCGGTTCTTAATGTTGAATTGGGATCTAATCCGAGTTATGTATGACAGAGTATTTGGGATGCGTTGCAGGTGGTTAGAATGGGATGTAGATGGAGAATTGGGCCAGGGAGTGGTGTTTAGATTTGCAATGAGCCTTGGTTACCTCAGGAGGTTGATCCTTATGTTGTGACTCATAACCAGGCTCTTGAAGGAGCCTTCGTGCAACAACTGATGGTCCCAGGGAAAAGAGAGTGAGATCATGATTTGGTGTGTGATCTGTGTCAGGCTAGAGATACTAATCTAATATTGAGTATCCGTCTGAGTAACTCAGCTGTAAGGGACGAGTGGTATTGGTTTAAGGAACAGTCTGGTATGTATTTAGTCCAGAGTGCCTATAAATTATTGCAGGAAATAAAGGGCAATAGGAGGGAAGAGAACAAATCTGGATTTTGGCAAAAGTTGTGGAATTTGAAGATCCCACATAAGTCAAAAAAAATTTTATGGCGTGCATGTACAGGCTGTGTCCCCACTCGTGTGCAACTTATTTTGAAGTACGTTGGGGTTAGTCTGGATTGCCCTTATTGTACCTATTCTTCTGAAACTATTCTGCATTGTATGGTCAATTGTTCTTTTTTGAACAATATTTGGCAAAAGGTTTGGAGAGGTTGAGGGAATAGGGTGTGGGGTGATTTTGTTGATTGGTTGGAGGACCTGTTTAAGCGTAACTCACAGAAGGTAATTAAGGAAGCTTGTATAATTTGCTGGCAGATTTAGAAAGCCAAGAATGATTTAGTTTGGGAACAAATTTCTACTTCTATTGATTCGATCATCTCATCGGCAAGGATTGACCTTGAACAATGGTAGAAAGCTCAAGAAAACTCACTGGAATCTTCATTGGGGTTGTTGAGTGACAATATGGAAAAGAAGCTGTGGTGCAGACCAGAAGTTAGTCAAGGTGAAAGTAGATGGGGTTATGTTCGAAGCTGAGAAGCAGTTTGGTTTTGGCTTTGCTGCAAGTGATCACGCTGGAACTTTATTGGAGGCGCGACAAGTCTGTAGGGTGGGATGCTTTGCTCCTCAAGCTATTAGAGTAAAGGAGGTGCCTAGCTAGTTGAAAGAGAAAACTTGGAAGATGGTGCTTGTGGAGACTAACTGCTTGGTGGTTGTTAAAGCTCTCAACAGCACTATTAGTATGTTATCTCCTTTTGGCAGTGTGATCAACGATGGGAAGGATTTGTTAGCATGTTTACCTTATGTCTCTGTGGTGTTTGTTAAATGATCTACGAATAAGGTTGCTCACTATTTTGCTAGAGCATCTTACTTCCACTCTGATCGTATCTTTTTTGGGAATTCTGTTTCCCCCAAACTTTTTGCTTTGCTTTATATGGATGTTTCAGTTTAATGAAGTTGATTAATTTCCTTAAAAAAAGAGTTTGAAAACAAATTTAAAAAGTAAATCTTAATGATTTATTTTTCCATTTATTTGACATGTTCTTGTGTTTATTTAGTCTTATGAATATAATAATAACTAATAAGAATTGTTTCATAATAAGACCTTAAGTAAGATATTCATTTCTTCTCTCTATCACTTGTTGACAGTCTCCAAGCGAGGACGACGAAGATGTTTTAGAGTGATAAGACCTAAGTGCTTGATAAAGGAAAGTTTATGAAGTGATATATATAAATAATTAGGTTAGCCAACTATATAGAAACCCTTACCCTACTATTTACTTATTTTTCCAAGTTTTCTTTCTCCTGTCAGTCCATGTCTTTATGAACACCTTACCTTACTATTTACAACCGAAGTGATGAACACGACAAGTCCTTATCGTGTTTGTATAATTTGCCTTCTAGCTTTATAATTTCTCTACATACATTTATATAATTAATATAACTCATTGTCTAAATATAATTATATAATTATTCCATTTCACTTATTAACAATTTAAATTTGGGTAAGATTTAAAATTTATTTTTAAATAAGCAAAGAAAATATGTGCTTAATCTCTAAAAAATTTTTAAATTCATCCAATTTGAGAAATATATGATAAAATCAAAATTTAAAGAATGATTTAAATTTTAAAAATTTTAAGAAATGTTTTATTTTTGACATGTTTTTATGAATTATTTTTTATTTGTTTATAATTATTGTGTTTGCAAAAATATTATCATCATTTTATAATTCACTTTATTCTATTGTTAAATGGCTGTGATTATTTTTAATTAATTTAAAATTTGAAAATATCAATAAAACTTAATTTTTAGAAAATAACTTTAATATAAAAGTTAAAATTTGCAGTCTTTATTAGTTGTATATCTCTCTAATATCCTTCTCTTTAATATACATTTAGGCTTATACCACTTCACAAATCTTTGACTTCTCGATCTTTCTGACAATAATCTGAGTGGTAATTTACCTCATTATTTGTTGAATTTAACACTTCTTCAATAACTAGATCTCTCTCCTAATCACTTTATTGGAAAAATTTCAAAATCCCCATTTAAATTCCTCGCATCTCTCACGTCCTTATCATTGGATTACATTTAATTTGAAATTCCAAGTTCACTTTCTCCATTTTTCAACCACTCCAAATTCAAGAAATTTTATGTTGATGGAAATGAAGCTTGTACAAAAACAGAAGTGGTCAATTGTAATTTGGCAATTAAGTTTCAATTAGAGAGTCTTTGGTTAACTTCCACTTACGAAGGAGCATCATTTCCCCAATTGTTGTGCCATCAACATGATTTGCAATCTCTCTACATTACTAGTATTCCAACGTAGGATTGGGCTTTCTAGGTTGATTACTAGAAAACAATACAAAATTGGAAAGTCTTCTTCTCTTTAATTGTTCTCTTTCAAGATCTTTGGGTTTTCTAGCACTTAATCCTAAGGCAATTTCAATGCATTTAGACATCTTTAGAAATCATTTTTATGGTCATATTCCTGAGATGGTTGCATATTTTCCATGGTTAGAGTTTTTAGATCTATTACAAGGAAGCACTTTGGCAAGCTTGTCTAGTTGCTCTTTCTTAAGGATATTTTGTGTGTGTGATAACAAACTATTTGACAAAGTGCCAAAGTGGATTGCAACAATTGATGCTCTTCAATTGTTGTATCTTTCAAAATCCATGCCTTTTGGAAGCATATCTTCAATATCGGGAACTTCACAGTTGCAACAGATTTATTAGTCGAAAAACAGATTAAAAGGACCTTTTCTTAATTTAATTTCCCATTTCAATAATTTGAGAGTTTTGGATCTCAGTCATAATTGCTTAATAGGTATTATTCCAAAGTAGAATGAAAAGTTTTATAAGTTAAGATATCTTCTCTTGAATAATAATAATTTTGTAGGAAAGATCCCAATTAATTTATAAAAGATGACAAATGAGTTAAAGGTAGTTGATCTTTCACATAATAAGCTCTCCTTACTCTCCACCACTTATTCATGTAAGTATAAAAATGAAACTTTTGATGGTGCATTATATTATATTGGAGAGTTTGAATTTGTAGTGAATGGAAACATTTTTGGTTACAAAATGGAACAAATCATTTTCATGGATTTTGTTACATTGCATCTCTGCAGCAACAATTTAAAATGTTGAATTCTGTACGAATTTGGAAATATTCAAAGTATCAACCTTTTAAACCTATCACACAATAGTTTATTTGGGCCTATTCGCTTCTCGTTCTCAAATATCTCTAAAATTGAGACTTTGGATCTTTTTTGCAACAACTTTAGCGGAACAATTCCTCATTAACTTATAGAGCTAAACTTCTTAAAAGTTTTCAATGTGTCTTATAATAACCTTTTTGGTAAGACACATAATAGAGTCACTCAATTTTCCACAGTTGATAAGTGCACTTACGAAGGGAATATTTTCGTCCGCGGGTTACCACTATCGAAGAATTGCACTTTAGAAACAAACACAACACAATCTTCAAATGATGACGAAGTTGATGATAGTTTTGTCGACATTAATGTCTTTTATATTAGTTTTTTCTGTAACTTTTACTATTATATTTGTCACGATGTTTGCAAGTTTGTACATAACCTCATATTGGTGACAACCATGGTTTTATTTCATCGAGAAAACTATCAACAATTGCTACTACTTTTTTGTAGATTTTTTAATCAAAATTATAGATAAGATAATTTCTATATTTAATATGTTATTTTGATAGTACCCTTTGATCATGTATTGATTTACAATAATGAACAACGTTATTTATGAGTTGTGTCAATGTCTATAGTACCAAATTTTACTTTTATTTCGATTTCTTAAGTAAAGTTGATACTTGTGTAAATTTGTTATATTTGATTATAAATGATATTATTTCTTTAATTTTATTCAACATTTTACGAAAACTCTATAAGGATTAAAGGTAAACAATGTCTAAAATAGAAAAAATAGAGAAATAGAAATTTGGAGCATGAGATTTAAATAAGTACTTTATTTTTCATCTAAAAAGAATGCTAATAAATAATAAAAATTAAAAATTATACTAAACCAAAAATATTTTCTATATGATATCAACCTAAAATTGAGTTGAAATATTAAACTTAAGTCCTTTACATGAAATTAAAAAAGGTTCTATGTGATTATTATAGTGAAATACATATTTATTAATAAGGAACTCAAAATTTCCTATATGATTATTATAGTTACATATTTATAATGAGAAACCATATTCTAAAATTAGTTATATTTATTCACATAATTGTTAACATCCATCTTGATGAATAATTAAATGGTTTTGAGTTTTCTTTCTTTCTTTTTTTTTTCATAGAATGTCTTGTGGGATTTCTTGAGCATACAGTGTCAGTCACCAGTTTTGAAAGAGACTTTTTCTTGCATGCTTTCGGCTGTGTATTAGGCCCATTAGACTCCATGCTCGCCAACTTGAAGAATTTGAGGGATGCAAGTTACACTAAATAGCCATGTCAATAAGATAATAAGTTAATTAACTCCACCAAATTAACTGTTTTGCATGTTAGGTTGAAGATGATAACTTATTTATATAATGCCACTGCTCGATGAAGAGGAAGTTTTTAAAAATATTAATGATGTACAAAGGAAAAATAAAATGAAAAACTTAATATGTAATTATAAAAACAATGATTAAGAAATCAATCCATTTGACAATTGTAAAAATTTTTAAATGTCCAACTTTATAATCCAGTTTTTAACTTTTCTGTTAAATTTATTTTAATAACTCTTATTGTTAAAAATTGATCAATGTATTAATTAATCGGTTAATTTTTATAAATTAAAAAATTCTTATAAAATAGAATAAATCAATTAATGTTTATTTAATAATATTTTTAATTAAATTCAAAATTTTTGATAGATAAGGATAATTTCTTTCAATTATATTTCAAATTCTTTAATTTTATTTAATCTTTAGACAGTTTTTAATGATTGTATAATACCTGTCGAATATTTTAAATGTTAAACTCACGTATTATCAGTTTAACTTCATATCTGAATTTTAAAACATTGAAAAAAATGTTTAGCCAATAAAAAAATTTGAGAATGTGCCGTAAAAGATAAGACATTTCTTAAAAAAACAAAATGGTCACTTTTGACTCTAACTTTTTCATTTAATCCTAATAGTTCAAAAAAACAATTATAATCTTAAAATTTAGAAAACTTTAAAATTTGTCTTCACCTTAATGAAAAATTTAACCTTCTCTGTTAAGTGTCAACAGGCCAATGTTGACATGACATTTTTAATTAATTTTTATTATTTTTGTGGGCTCCCTATGCTACGCCATTGTTGACGTGGCAAGGTAGAATCAATTTTTTAAATTAAAATATGGTAAAAAGGTCACCTATAATTCTAAATTTTACACTAGTTGACAAGTTTAATCCTAATATTTCATAAAGAACAATTATAATTCTAACATTTAGAAAACATTAAAATTAGACTTTACTATCACGAAAATTTTAAATCCCATCTATTAAGTGGCAGATTAGTGTTAACTTAGCAATTTTTACTTTTTATTTTTGTAGCCTCCAGTGTCTCCTCATTGCTAAGATGATAAAGTGAGACTCATTTTAATTTTTTTAAAAAATGTTAAAATTTATTTAATTTTTGTTTAATTTTATTGTTTTCTAAAGGTTAGGATTATTATGGTTAAACTTTTCGATTGATGTAAGACTTAGAGTTAAAAGTAACAATTTTGTAATATTTTATTAAAACATTAGGTTCTATCTTATTACGTTAATAATGAAGTGGCACAGTATTAACCCGACACTTAATAAATGAGATTAAAATTTTCGGTCAAATTTTAATGTTCAAATTTTAGCGTTTTCCACATAAAAAAGGTATTAGTACTATTTAATCATTGATTTTGTACTTTTACAGTTTTTTATTTAAACTCAAGTCTTTAAATAAAAAAAATGTTTTATTAACAGAGATCAGGTAGAGATTAGGCACAAATGGCTCATTTATCTTGAAGTCTAGATGGTCAAATATTCAAATTAACAACTACAGATTTTAATTGGATATCTTGAATAATAAATTTAAAAAGGAAGTATCATAGTGATTAAAAGTTTCATTAATAAAATAAAAATAAAGCTTTATCGGCTACAAACAAACAATTTAAAACATTCTTAGCAATAAAGGAAGGTTCATTAATCATTAGACCATGTTTATAGGATTTTTCTAAATGGTAAGAATGTATAAATACTTCCACCTTCAAATGTAAGTGAGTGTGAAAGAGGTTACATAAATAAAATGTATAAATACTTGAACCTTCAAATGTAAGTGAATGTGAAAGAGAGTACATAAATAAAACTTTTTTGGTATACTTTTTATTAACAAAATAATCAATGTTTTAAAAATCGAATCGATTCATTAAAATAAAAATTTTAAATCGATCAATTTTTCAGTTCAGTTTTTAACTTTTTAGTTTGATTTAATTTAATAATCTTTGTTATTAAAAATTGATTAGTTTATTACATAATTTTTCATAAATTATTCATTTTTTATAAATTAAAATAAACTGACTATTTTTCATTTAATAGTCCATTTTTTAATTGAACTTTTAACTTTTTGTAAGTAAGGATAATTTTCTTTAATTATTTTTAAAATTTTTAAAATTTATTTAATATTTAATCGATTTTATAACAATTTAATACCGGTTAAACCTTTTAGACCTTAAAATGTCTTACTATTTTAACTTTTGGTTCGATTTTTAAAACATTAAAATTAATTAAGATCATTTTTATAAGAATTAATCTAAAATTCAAATCTTAATCTTTTATTTAGATTATAATTCACTTATTATTACATTCATTTATTATGTGTACGACTATACTCTTTTATTACACAACAGAGATATATATATTTTATAGGTTGCTCGTTGACAAAAAAAGATTACTGATGACGATCAATCAAACTTAAAAGTATTCAAAATAACTACTGTTTAAATCAAAATTTAATTTCAATTTTAATTTATTAATTTTCTGTGAATGGTGAGACTGTCAACTCTAATTAAAGGGGTTTTTTCAAAAGAAATGATGTCTATAGACTCTATACTGTGCCTTTTGTAGAGGTTATTGTAAGTATATTATCTAACAAGTGCTAAATAAGTAAATATGGATGTTACATGATCATGATCACAGATCATTATCTGCTATAACATGAATGGTGGCAGCACACAACAGTTCCTCGCCACTCATCGGTCTATGGCAGATAAGAATTGGAAGAAAAGCACTGTCTCATTCTCACACACTACCTCACATATATGCATGTATTATATGCATTATATGTGCCAATGTGGTCCAAAGGCAAGAGAAAAGTCCCATCAACATATCGACAAGTGACGTCATTGCATGAGATCAGCATGGCGTGTCCTGATAAGGAAACGTGGCACCTTTGAGGTACCTTCGTTGCAGCGTTCGAGGAAAGTGTCTCCGAAGGAACGAAGCCACCGAGGAAACAGATAATGAAACCTTCTTTTTGCTTTTGGTGTTTAGTACTTTAGTTTCTTTGATTATTATATTTCATATAAATTGGAGACCAACCCTTCCAACCTGTTTCCATGTCTTTTCTCCGACACAACTGCTCATACCAGGCAATGGACTGCCCTCGAAACCCTAAGCTTAACCAAGTTTCCTTTACTGACAGCATAGACCCTTCGCTCGAGTTACAGGTGTTGGATTTTCTGACACTCGATCAGGGTTTTGCTGATGATTCGTCGTCGCAGAGTTTGGTGTCGTGGAATCAGCTGCTCTGGAGTGGCTCCAATGATGGATTTAGCACTGGTGCAACATCGAGAAACACTAGTAGCAGCACGTAAGTGACACCCCATTTCGATTATTTTCTGTAATTATCCTTGCACGCGATTGGGGTATTATTAATCCTCTTTTTTCAGTTTTAGGGTTTCATCGGTAATGATTGTTCTTCATCTCTCTTTTCTAGGAAGATAATTATATGTAATCTCTTTGCCTTCTTCAAATTTATGCATTTTTTCAGTAAATGTAAAGATAAAGCTAAGAAGACCAAGACGAAAGTGGTGAATCGAATTGCATTTAGAACAGAAACGGAGCTGGAGATTATGGATGATGGATACAGATGGAGGAAGTATGGTAAAAAATCTGTGAAGAACAACCCAAATCCAAGGTAAGTGCTTATTGAAGAATAAGCTAATTACTATTTATGTTCATGCTCAATTTTTACTATATCCTACGATCTTTGATTCTGTATAGCACATTCTTGCATACATTCACTCTCGTGTTTGATCTATCATCATCTACCTATTTTTGAGCCAATTATTACGTCTATATAATTGTATATATAGTGAATTCGATTTTCGATCATATTCCAAAACATGTGTTCCTACTCTTTTGTTTGCTACAATTATGAAACTATCCACATTTCTTTCCTTCCCTCGAGTTACTAGGAAATAGTATCTTTGAGCATGTCTTCTTCAACCCTTTTAGTTTTTGCTAATTTTTTGATGAACTGCTCGAACTTGAGTTTCGTAAATGAGACAAAGGGTACGTGTCAATTGATCAATTTGTGGTCATCGGTGTCTTAAATCTTTTCAAGTCTTGGACCTTGCGACCATCATTTAACTGCGTTATCATCTTCTATCCATTATTTGCGAACCCGACACAAACTGTGTGATAGAGCCACCTAGACGTTGAGTGAGAGTGACTGAAGAAATCTATGTACGATGGTTTTAAGAGGACTATCTGGAAGCCGTGTTCGCTTCACAGCATCTAAGTAATACCTTGAACCTAAACAAAACACAAGAAACAAAAGTCATTGTTATCAATCACTTCTGATATTATTTGATATCTCCTGCCCTAACTGCCCGTTTGCCTGCCAAAAAGACATGTTTATGAGTGTGTCTTTTTGTTCACGATCTTGATTTGCACGTCAAAAACTTTCCCTTTTTTGATCACATACTATCTCCTTATATTTTTCTACTAATTCAAAAGCACAACCTAACAAATATATGTTACTTGTAGAGGAACTTCTGTGAAGCATATGTTCACTGGTAGAATGAATCAATTCTTTAGGACGTGCAACTAAAATGCTAATAATCACAAACAGAAAATAGTGAGAAAATAGATTAATTTTTGTATATTTGCATGCTTTCTGTTTTTCTATTGCTATTTCAAACTTATCCTATCAAAATTGTCCTAAACTTACAAAATTTTAATAAACTTTTTCTATTGATTTCTATCTTTAACTCGTAAAACTATTATATTGCCACTTTAATAGTATTAAAAAAACTATAGTAGTCGAATAAATGTATTAATAAATGCATATTACTTATAGGAAGATTGATATAACAAAAATTTTTAAGACTTAAACCTTGATGGAGGTACTCCTATATCTACTACCAAGCTAAACACCTACCACTTATATTAATATAAATCTTTATTGAACCAAATCTTCATAGTTAGCAAATATTTTATAAAAAATGGTCGATTGCCTTATGTTGTATCTGCTGCATTAAATGGTTTCATGTTTGGAAATATTCTTTTAACCTCGAAGATCAAGATAGCTAGTTAATAAGGAAAAAAAATTATAACAGTTATGAATCATTTGGGGTTAATTACATTAAAATTCTTGATATTTTGTTATTTGAATTTAAACTTATAAAGTTTATTCCGGTTTAAATCATTGTGTAGTATAGTAATTCAAGGCAATCACGCTATTGTTCTAAATTAAATTAACTCACCTTAATACTTAAATAACACATTTTTTGTTAATATAATATTATGCAATTATTTTCGTAGTCCAACAATTCTATTTAGTTCACTATATGAACACAAACTTGTCAAGTGGATGGAACTGTGGTCCAAGTGCTTGTTGGGAAACTTGATAGTGATACCCACGATATTTTAGAGGGGAAATGGGGATTCATATAACACTAAAATAGCAACTGGACTATATTCACTTAGGGAGAAGTGTCCTGAATTAGTTATTTTTAAGCAATAATAGTTAAGATATAGACAAATTAATCTGAATACTACGATTAGGAAAAATCCTTTTAAGTACAATCTAATTCTTTCAGAAGTGGTTTGTTTTTGGTCTTAAGGGCATAAAAGCTGAGCTTCTTGTTAGTTCAATTTGGAAAATTGTCTCTCTTTAGGCTACATTGAACAAGATATTGCCTTATTTTCTTTTTGGATTAACGTATTAACAATATCCCACGAAGGGATGGTGAAAGACATATGGGATTTTTTAGTCATAGACCAACAACTTGAATACTACATATCAACTGTAACACAATTAATTACCCCATCTTGTTGAAGGAACCCATTCACTATGGTGTGCCATTGAAACCTATGGTTATATAAGGTCTAGAGCAAACACACCTCTTTTTTTTTATAATATTAAAACTTATAATAGACAATAGTTTGTAAATCACATACACTGAACAGAGTACTTGTTGAGATAAATGACATACTCGATTCAATTAACGTTTTAATATATCTCTACTTCCGACATTAATTACTCTTGTTGTGCGCATATATGTCTTAAAGAGTAGATCCAAAGTTGATTATAGAGTAGCCAATTTGCCAATAGTATGGGTTGCAAATCCCAAGTTTAAGACCTTAATTATAAAATCAACACTTTGCTTATATACATTGTTTCTAAAGCTTTGCTTGGCCAAATTATCACATGTTCTTACTTGCATGCCTCTCATATTCATTTGAAGAAACAATCTGTGATTACTTATAGATTGGTGACTGATCTTGATCTCACAAATTGTGCAGGAATTACTATAAATGTTCAAGTGGAGGATGCAGTGTAAAGAAAAGAGTGGAAAGAGATAGGGAGGATCAAAGATATGTTATAACCACCTATGAGGGAGTGCACAATCATGGAAGCCCTAGTTCTGTCTACTACCAACACCACCATAATCAGATGCCACTCATGGTCCCTTCATCAACTAATAGTGGTTGGAGTATGCAAACACCTTCTCCTCCGTCTTCCTCCTCTTCATAAAACCTAAATACTATACATGCATCTATATATATATATACTATCTTTTGATTTCCACCTTTAGTCACTGTGCACTCTGTTCTGCCTAGCAAGGAGATGTAGTAGGACCAGAAACTGATTTTTATCTGGTGACTTAGTTATCTGATGTGGGATTTGGTTCTCAACATTTGGTGTATGTTGCTTACACTTGGGTTTAGGACTTCCCAACTTCTAGGAGCACGGCCCGAAGAATAGGAACTACTTATGTGCTGTTCATCATGGGGTTGGATCGATATAAAAAGAAAAGGAAATAAAGAGGCAACTTTTGGGCTAGATTGTTGTTACCAAATCGTAGGCTTATGATGACCTAACCCTGTTATGTGGCTCGTCATTGCAGTACTGTGCTTATAACTCTAATATAGTCTAGTCCTTGTCATTATCTCTGTATACATATGGACAGAAGCTTGTAAAAAATGCAGTCATTTTCTTGAAAATCTGCGAACTAGTTACCTTCAGAAAATGGAATTTGCTAATAGAATCTAAAAATGGATTCAAACAAATCATATGTTAATATTTTTAACATATTTAAATTTAGTAATACAATAAAATCTTTTTATAATATAAACAAATTCTTATGATTATTGCAAAAAAATTATTAATAAAATAACATTACTAAATTTTATTTAAATAAGAGTTATTATATAAATAATATTAATATGTTAAGAATTGATGTAAAAATTTTAAATTTATTTTAATTTTTATACTTCAAGTGGGTTCATACTTTTGTGTTAATCCTTTTATGTGAATCAAATAATATTGTATTAGTTAAGATTTGTCTTCTTTTAGTCACTTCTTCATAATACAAGCATTATGTACGGTACCTCCTCATCTAATTAAACACAGAACAGAGTCTTAGAAATGTATACAATCCTTAAGGCCCAGATCACGTCCTATCTTTCAGATTTGCTGATGTAGTATCATGTTTCATGGTTCATACAGTAAAAGGAGAAGACAAAGTTTACTACTAAAGACAAGCTTGTAAGAAAGATTGATGCACGAACAAAAACTTAGGTGACAAAAGACAAAAGTTGGAACCATATCA
>JANIIA010000190.1:59400314-59414062 GCA_027478495.1 Erythroxylum alaternifolium | reverse complement strand
TGTGTGTGTTTTGTTTCCGTCTCCGTCTCCGTTTTCTTGTCCTCTGGTTTTGAAAGGAACAAAAATTTTATGTCTCTGTTTCTGGAGTCGGGACAGAAATTGGTGGGGATAGCAAGCAAACAGGTCGGGGACAGAATTTTTCTGTCCCTATCTTCTGTCCCCATCCGTGAAGAAAGCAACCAAACGTAGGGTTAGGATACCATGGGGTAAAAAGTTCCTATTGCAGCCTATTACTTTCTATACTTACTCCAGCAACTAGGTCCATTTTCCGGTAAGATGTTAAAATAATGACAATTATAACTGTGTATGTTTTATTGACAAACGTGCTAATATATTCGCGTCTTAAGCTAGAACACACTATTTATATGATTAATAATTTCTGTTTCAAGTAGCTTATATTATAATGAGAATTTATGGACTAACAATAAAAAGAAATTGACAGGAATTATGTAATGTTGGAAGTTTAGACTATAATGTTCAAGTCTAGACCAAATTTAATTTCAAATACTAAATTGTAGACAAATTAAGGAATTGTATAGATAATGTTCAACTCTAGAACAAATTTAATTTCAAATACGAAGTTCTAGACAGCGGTATTGTACAGTATTATTTTGAAACTGGCTAATTCATTCCAGCTATAATAATTGGTACGTGCTTGAATATGACTTCATGCAAAAAAATAATACACGCCCTAAAAAATGCACACAATTTTCAAGGTTCTCATATCACTTTTTTTTAAAGATAAGTAATTGCAGTGACGAATAAAATTGAGTACACAACTATCCCTTATAAAGCAACAAAGGACTGACACAAAAAGAATTTCCTGGAGCTTTACAAAAGCTTCATTAGATAACTTCATAAGCTCCACCTTAGCTTCATGGCCGGTGTAATTTGGATACGTAACTATGTAGCAATTGCTGCTAGCCGTATATGAAGGAGAAGCTTGTGACGTAAGTCCACGTGATTCATTGGTTCATCTCCAAATATCTTCCTATTTCTTCCATATATAATATATGTTCACACCAAAGTACATTCTAAAGAGTTTAGTATCACCTTTGTTCTGCATCTTTGACGAGGCCCCAGCGATCATCCTTGACCGTTCTTTTGCTATGCAATGGACTCCTAGAAGTAAGGAGATTCTTCTTTACACCTACCAAATAAACGCACAGTTGAAAAACAAATAGTTGATGTCTTCTAGCTGTGCATATTATAGCTCACTTTGATATCTAGGAATGTTGAACTTTAAGGAGTCCATGGTGAGTAAACGATCCGGATGGCTAACCATAATATGAAGGAATGATTAAGGGATATCATGGGATCCCATACCAGCCTGTACCATTGAACTTAGGTACTTACTGTATCCATTATTAAGTTTTTGCATGTTCTCACCGTGAAATGCTTAGAATTGTTAGATAACCATTAGATAATATCTGTTTTGTTTGAATCCAAATTGTATGATGGAAGGCTGTAAAATATATTTTGGAGCCCCTTATATGAATGATATGGTCAGGTCCACTGATTTCCTCTAATAAGTGCTTGAATTTTGGTTTTGGTCTGTGTTACATTCCTCAATGCATGAAACTCCCTTTAACTTATATCGAGGACTTAGTCCATGCCAATGGTTAAACAAAAATAAGTGTTCTTGCCATCATAAATTATATGTTTCACTATTATTTGCACCTGATTTTAGGTATGAAGGATCTGTTTTGAGGGTCCACGACATGTTGGAACTGAGAGTAACATTTTATATGTTGACTTCCTTTAAGAGGTATAGATGCATCCATTTAATCCACATATCCTCTTAGCACTACAAAGTTTCCATATGTTTTTAGCTTGCAGTGCTTTGTTTAAAGCTTTGATTGAACTTGTAACCAATCCACTAAATTGTTTTGGTGTGCCTATTGTAGCTCATTTAACTCTTGGTATTTTTATATAGCAAGTATGGACTCTACAGGAAGTTCTTTAGTACCTTACTATAATTTTCAAGGTCCCATTAAGCAATGCAAGATGGGAGCACTAATAGGTAGTTAAGTTGCTTAGGATAGATAATACCAGTTAAAGTCAGTCTCCATAGCTTAGGAATCTATTACACCAGTAGTTTACTTTCCTATATATGGACTCCACAATGGGAATACATTCATAAGATGTCAATAGGAAGGCCCAGGTACTTGAGAGGAAGTAGGGGCTACTTTATTCCTATATTGGTAACCATGATAGCGACTTGAGGATTAATGCCTGTTGATAGGAATAGATAGCTCTTAGAGGGATTAAAAGATAAGCCCAATAGCACCTTTAATGTTTGCAGTGATGAAATCAATCAGTTGATTAATTCTTGGCTTTACAAAACAATAACAAGTCGTCAGCAAATTGGGATTCTTGGATATGTTTTAACTGATTATAGATGTAAGTACCTCAATGGCTATCACAAACATAAAAGGTGACAATGGATCACCTTGTTTGAGTCCCGTAATTGCCTTGAAGATCCTAGTTGGTTCTCTGTTGGCAAGAATGACTTATAAGTTTGTTGGCATGCAAGCTTGAATCAATTAATGAACTTTGAGGGGAATCTTATAGCCTACAATGCATACAAAATAAAGCGCCAATTAATGGAATCATTAGCCTTTGCAAAATCTACTTTGAACACACAGCTTCTTATGGATTTATTATAGTTGTAAGCCTTGAATAATTCCTAAGAGAGGAGTACATTGTCACTAATAGATATAACTTATATAAATGTAGATTGAATAGGACTGATTACTCCACTCATGTGCACTTTCAGTCTATTTGCAAGTAATTTTAAAATGACCTTATTAATGAGATTACAATAGGTAATATGTCAAAACTCATTTAGAGTGTTAACATTATTGGTTTTTGGTGTAAGAAATATAATATGATATTATGACCCATATTTCCTGTAAGTCTATATTAAACTTGATTTAGGGCTTTTCTTAATTTAATATTATATTAAATCTCAACCATTAATTTAGTACTTAATAGACGTACAATATTTAATGTAAAAAGACTTGTATACAAACTAGTCCTCTCTCTACCCTAATCAAGTGCAGACAAAAATAAATACAAAAAGTAGGTATTTGTGTATTGAGCTATTCATCAAACTATCGTACAGAAAGAAGGTTAAGAGAGAGAAACTAGTTTGTAATCGGTCAAAGCTTTCTCTCTATATCATGACGTATTCTACTCAAGATAATTGATTTATTCGCTTCATCTATGTGGTTATTATTATATTCAAAATCTGATTGGGCATGAATGATTTACATATGATTCATGATGTACGTATGATTTATATATTTGATGTTTGAATATCAAAAATGAAAAACTTACATGTGGTATCAGAGCCTCAGGTTTTTGAATAGATAATAATCCTTAGATTAATGATTTGATAATTGTTTCAATTATGATGTTTATTAAAATTATGATTCTAGGGTTTTGTATAAAGAATAAATTTTCCATTAAAAAAGGTTTATATACAAATTAATGAGATAATGGTGCCAACTTAGAGAGGTTGTGAGCGATTTGCTTAATCAATTAAGGACTTTTTGCTTGATTGGGTCGAGTGACGATGAAGAGTGGCGGTGGATTTCTCTGGATTGTCATTTTCTATTTCCTCAATGACATTTCGTTGTTGATTGGTCCATTGAATATGCGCACAGTCACCTTGTCGTGTCTTCTCTTTTGTCTTTTGCTTATAAGTTTGAATACATACCAAAATCAAGGAATTGGAGCAAGTAAACAAAAGGGTTTAATATCGATACATTGTTTAACCTCATGGAAGGTAGAGGAGAAACGCGTGGGCATCTTTTCAATTCTAGAAAATTAGTGTGTATTAGTTCATCTTTCATAACTTCTGAAATTAGGTTTTTAAATATAAAATTACTGTTTTAACCCTTGAAGTTTTGATATGGATAAATTGATTTTAAAGTTTTGATTTCTTACATTTTGGTCATACTAATGATATTTTGACCTATAATCAAATTTTTAATTTTAATTTCATTTTATGGATTTATTGTTATTATTTTTTATATATGAAAATATGATTAAAATTAATTTGTTAGTCACTAAAGTGGCCAAATTAAATTTTGAATGTTGGTCATATAATTATATATTTTATGAAATGCTATTACGAAAAATTTATTAGTTGATAGAAATTAAAGACTTTACGCAACGACAAATCAATGTTCTATGACTAATAAATATAAAGGAGAAAATTGACATACTCTTGTCACATATATATAGTTATCTAAAGATGCTATATGTTTTTAATGAAGTTTATTTAATTTTATTATAAGGTTTAAATAGCACTCTAATGAAGGTGATGATATGTATTGTTGTGTTTATCCAAAGGAAACCTGCAATATATTAAATGTATATGCTTCCTATCTGAATTTGTTAATTAGTGAGCATTTATATATTTGCAATTATTAGCCTTCACTCTCAAGCTTCATTGTTATCTTGTTCATTGGTGTGAATTTCTCTAAATGGAGCAAACAAGTCACTTTTTATTTAGGTGCTTTAGATCTTGACTTGGTGCTAATAGAGGATGAGCCTTCTGACCTTAATGAATCAATACAGAGGCTAAAAAGGCACACTATAAGGCATGGGCAAGGTCTAACAGATTATGCTTGAATTTGATGCAAATGTCAATTGCTAACAACATTAAGTCTACTTTTCCTAGCACTGAAAAACAAAATGCTAAAGATTTTCTTAAGCTTGTGGAAGATAAGTTCTGTTATGCCGATAAGGCACTTGCGGGGAAACTTATAGCTGAACTCACGATCATAAAGTTTAATGGGTCAAAGAGTATGCAGCAACATGTCCTTAATATGACTAACATCACAGCAAGACTTAAGACATTGGATATAAGTGTGAAAGACTCCTTCTTAGTCCAGTTTATCATGAACCCACTTCCTACTGAATATGGATCATTCCACATTAATTATAACACATTAAATGATAAGTGAAATAGTGATGAATTGCCCAATAAGCTTATTCAAGAGGAACCGATATTAAAGAAACAAGGAGTTCATTCTATTAAACTAATGGGTTAAAGATCTAGAAAGAAACTCAAACTAAAGGCCAAGAATTTTAAGAAGAAAGAGCATGCTAACGTTCTGCAGGTTGCTGATGGTGAAAGGAAGGGACAAAAGTTAGATAAATATTACTTCTACAAAAAAGAAAGACATTAACAGAAAGATTGCCTAAAACGTAAGGCTTGGTTTGAAAAGAAAGGTATACATTATGTTTCTATATGCTTTGAATCAAACTTATCTGAAGTTTCTTTTAATACTTAGTGGTTTAATTCTGATGTCACTACTGCCGTTTCCAACATTATGCAAGGATTTCTTACAATCCAAACCATAAGCACAATTAATAACTTTCTGTTTATGGTGAGCTGAATGAAGGCCCCAATTGAGGGTGTAGGGACATATAGGCTCACATTAGATACTGAGTTTCTCTTGGATCTAATGAACACTCTCTATGTATGTTTAATTTCTAGAAATTTAATTTCTATTTCTAGACTTGATGTAGTGAATATACTTTTAAGGATAGAAATGATTGTTTTAATTTGTAAAGAATAATTCCTTTATTGGTTACGGAATGCTTATAGATGGTTTATATAAATTGAAACTTGATGATGCTTTTTCTTAATCCCTGTTTATTGTTAATCAAAATGTTAGAATAAAACATAGTTTAGCAAATGAACATTCTATGTACTTGTGGCATAAACGTTTAGGTCATATATCTAAAAAAATGTTAGAAAGGTTAGTAAAGAATAAGATTCTACTGAATCTAGATTTTTTTGATCTTGACTTATGTGTGAAATGAATTAAAGGCAAGCAAATCAAACATAACAAGAAAGGAGCCACGAGAAGCAGTCAACTTCTTGAAATAGTACACACCGATATTTACGGACCTTCTGACACTCCGTCCTTTAATGTAAAAAAATACTTCATCACCTTTATAGATGATTTTCACGATATGGACATATCTATTTGCTGTATGAAAAATCTCAAGTTGTAAATACCCTTGAGGTGTTTATAAAGGAGGTTAAGAGGCAATTACATAGAAAAGTAAAAATTATAAGATCTAATAAAGGTTGTGAATATTATGGAAAGTACGATAAATCTGGATAGTGCCCTTATCCGTCTGGTAAGTTCCTCGAACGTCATGGCATATGTACACAGTATATTATGGTAAACACACCATAATAAAATGGTGTGGCAAAAAGGTGAAATAGATCATTAATGTATATGGTTAAGAGTATGATGACTAATTCCTTATTACCCAAAAGTTTGCGGATTACATACAAAAGTGAAAATTGTAAGATCTGATAAAGGTTATGAATATTATGGAAAGTATGACAAATCTAGATAGTGCCCTTGTCCATTTGGTAAGTTCCTTGAACGTCAAGGAATATGTACACAGTATATTATGGTAGATACACCACAACAAAATAGTGTGGCAAAAAAGCGAAATAGAACATTAATATATATGGTTAGGAGTACAATGAGTAATTCCTTATTACCTAAAAGTTTGCAGATGTATGCACTTAGAACTACTAACAGGGTCCCTAGTAAGACAGTTCTTAAAACTCCTTTCGAGTTATGAATTGGAAGGAAACCTAGTTTAAGACATCTTATGTTTGGAGTTATCCAGTAGAAGCACGTATCTATAATCCACATAAAAGAAAATTAGATTCTTGAACAATTAGTGGTTAATTTACTAGTTACCTAGAGAAATCCAAAAGGTACAGGTTTTACTGTCTGAACCATAGTTCTAGAATTGTTGAAACAACCAATGTCAAATTTTTAGAGAATGGTGAAGTCAGAAGGAGTGCTGAAAATCAAGTTGTGGATATTAATGAAATAAGGGTTGATGGTCTATTACCCATAAATGTTCTTAAACCCACAACCACAAAAAATGTTGTTCCTGATTTGGAAGATCAAAATAATCAAGAACAACATTAGGATAATGAAGTAGCATCCTCTGAAGAACCTAACCTACCACCAACTCATGCATATGAACCAGTTGGTATAACTTTAAATAAACATGTAAGGGTTAGAAGGTCAGCTATTTCTGATGATTGTGTGGTTTATTTGGCATTGATAATGATCCTGTTTCATTTTCACAAGCCATAGGTAGTGATAAGTCTGAAAGATGAATTGATGCTGTGAAAGATGAGTTGAAACCAATGGCTCAAAACAATATTTGGGATCTTGTAGACTTGCCAGAACGTTCTAAACGAGTTGGTTGTAAATGAGTCTTTAAGACCAAACAAGTTGAAAGATATAAAGCTAGACTTGTTACTAAAGATTATACTCAGAAAGATGTCATTGATTATAAGGAGACTTTTATTATACTCAGAAAGATGACATTGATTATAAGGAGACTTTTTCATCTGTCTCAGAGAAAGATTCATTGAGAATAATTTTAGCATTAGTAGCTCAATTTGATTCAAAGCTACATCAGATGGATGTGAAAACAGTCTTTTTAAATGGGGATCTTGAGGAGGAAGTTTATATGGATCAACCTAAAGGTTTTTCCATTGAAGATAAAGAAAGTGTGGTGTGTAAATTGAAGAAGTCAATATATCGACTTAAACAAGCTTCCAGGTAATGGTATATTAAGTTCAATAATACCATTACTTCTTTCGATTTTGAGGAAATCACTGTTGATCGGTGTATTTACCAAAAGATCAATGGGAGTGAGTTTATATTTCTAGTTCTGTATATTGATGACATTTTGCTTGCTGCTAATGACCTAGGTTTATTGCATAAGACTAAAGAATTTCTTTCTAAAAATTTTGAAATGAAAGATATAAGAGAGACATCTTATGTGATTAGAATTTCAATATTTCGTAAGGGATCAGAAGGTTTAATAGGATTGTCTCAGAAAGCCTATATTGAAAAAATTCCTGAGAAATTTAACATGAGCAAGTGCTCAATAGGTGTAGGACCTATTCAAAAGGGAGATAAATTTAGTCTTATGAAATGTCCAAAGAATGATGAGGAACGTAAGAAAATGGAAGCAATTCTTACGTAAGAAAATGGAAGCAATTCTTACGTTCCTCATCAGTTTTGATGTATCTACAAACCTATACTAAACCCAACATCAGTTTTGTAGTAGGGATGCCTGGTAGATATCAAAGTAACCCTGGTATTGATCATTGAAAAGCTGTAAAGAAAGTGATGAGATATTTTCAAGGAACAAAGGATTACATGCTTACCTATAAGAGGTTTGTTCATTTACAAGTGATTGGATATTTTAGATTCAGATTTTGTCAGATGTGTTGATAGTAGAAACTCAACATTTGACTATTTGTTCCTATTAGCTGAAGGAGCAATCTCATGGAAAAGTTCCAAATAGTCTATCATTGCTTCATCCACTATGGAAGTAGAATTTGTAGCTTGTTATGAGGCTACAATTCATGCATTATGGCTGCAAAACTTTATTTCAGGGCTTGGGGGTTGTCAACACAGTAAGCAAGCCATTGAAAATTTATTTTGATAATTCTGCAACAGTTTTCTTTTCTAAAAACAACAAATACTCTAGAGGTACTAAACATTTAGAATTAAAGTATTTTATTATTAAAGAGGAAATTTAAAAACAAAGAGTGCATATAGAATATATTAGGATGGATCAGATACTTGCAAATCCTTTAACTAAGGGTTTACAGCCAAAGACATTCAAAGAGCATGTACTTAGGATGGGTCTTGGCTGTATTAATGACTGATAATAATGTTTGATGATGATGTTTTAACACTATTGAGTTTAATAATAATATGTTTCTGAATTTTATATTTCTTATTCATTATGTTTATATATGCATGATTGTTGAATAAAAATTTTGTATGTAAATTCACAATAAGTATATGAACTTTATGTTGTTTATATACAACTTATGATCCTAAACATAATCAGTTCTTAATGTAGTGGTATATGGAAGGGAGTATATGGCTATACTATGTATGACAACCATAACTCACATTGTGTGATTTGTTGTGTAGAGGTGCTTATGATGTTAACGGTTTATAAGATTTGATTTTTACTAGCCTTATGTTATACTATTAAATGTAATGATGACACACCTGGCCAAGTGGAAGAATGTAAGAAATACGGCCTAATGTTATGTCCCATATTTTTTGTAAGCCCATATTAAACTTAGTTTAGGGTTTTTCTTAATTTAATAGTATATTAAATCTCAACCGTTAATTTTGTACTTGCGGGACGTATACGATTTAATGTTAACAGAGAAGTATATATAAACTAATCATCTCTCTATCCTAATCAAGTACAGAAAAAAAACAAATACAAAAAGTAGTTATTTGTGTATTGAGTTATCCATCAAGCTATCGTACAGAAAGAGGGTTAAAAGAGAGAAACTAGTTTGTAATCGGTCAAAGCTTTCTCTCTATGTGATTTATTCGCTTCATCTATGTGGTTATTATTATATTCAAGATCTGAATGAGCATGAATGATTTACGTACGATTTATGTATTTGATGTTTGAATATCAAAAACAAAAAACTTACATTTGGAACTAAACATATATATGTTGTATTCCATTCATTGAGCATTCTAGAGCTACTGAAGAATTCTTTGATAGCATTGATAGCCATATCACCAATCAAATCCCATGTTGCTGAAAAACCTACTATTGAACCCATTAGGTCCTGGTGCTTTTTCAGGATGGATGGAGAACGTGGTATTTCTAATTTCCTCTGCACTAATGTCCTTGGTAAGCTCATTCTATTGCATCTGTGAAACTGCCTTGAGGGAGTTGAAAACTTCTGGAGACATATGGATAGGATCACTGCTTGTACCCCTAAGACATTTCAAATGCTGATATGCCATTCCTTTAAGCTCCTTTTGATTTGCTACGGTCTTTCCCTCGTTATTTTCTAAATAAGCTATATGATTCCTATTCCTTCGTGCATGTATTATGCTAAAATAACATTTTGTGCACATTTCCCCATCCTTAAGCTATATCATCCTAGGTTTTTTTGTCATTTGAGAGTTAACGGTCTCTAGGGATGAGTTGTATTCAGAGATCAGGATGTCACGATGAGAACGCCTCTGCATCTGCAATAATTTGCAACATAGTGCATCATGCCAAGTGCTCACATTTCACTCACTAATTGTAAACAAGTATCGTTGTCTTATCTCAAAATCATCGCACCGAAATACAGCCCCAACATTGACCAAATTGACATCTAACGTTCCACCCAAGTTCAAAACTTTCAATCTTTCATCGGAACCGGAGACTTCCATTTTCTACTCAACTTGTAGTCCATTTATTCTCTTGTCCTTAACTATGTTATACTCAAAACAGTAGGAGGGTCACTGATTCTTGAAACTTTTGTACATACTTTGATTGATATGTAGGCGATTACTATTGCTAGCAGTGAAGGTTCTTCCTTCATTAATATTTCAAACGTTAAATGCTGACCATGTCATGATATCAGGTTGGTTCCTTTCTTTTTCTTCTTAGGAGATCGTATATGACAAAGCATACACTTACTCTTTTGCAGTGTTGGGAGTTTAGGCTGATGCGGGGCTACTAAAACAGTGTAAGAGGTGAAACAATTTAAAGAAATAAGGATGATGAAAAATGATGTAATCGTATTGTTTACCGTTCTCATTAACTATCTCTTGTTTTGATATACAATATACAATTGATCATAACTATAGATCTGTAACAAATCATAATAATATCTAGCCTGTAAAAAACAAAATACAGCTATGAATTTCTTTTAGAATGAGTTGGGGATTCTCTTGTGTATGCAGCTTCATGATTATTCAGTGGTCTTTGAGTAATGGGTCCTTGGTCTATTAGAGGCCCAATGTTAGTAATGTTGTAACTAGGATAAGGAAGCTTGGAGATATTTGAAAGTTGTCTGACACCCCCCACACAAACTAAACCTAGAATTTGTGATTAGGTTTAGTTTGGAAATAAGGTACTGGAATCTTGGTGTTGGTAAGGACTTGGTAAGTAGATTAACCACTTGGTCTGTAGAACACACATATCTGATTTCTAGTAACCCTTCTTCAACCTTATCCCTCTCAAAATGTGTATCGATTTCGATATGCTTAGTTGGAGAGTGAAACACGGGGTTTTGTACGAGAGACTTGGCACCATTGTTGTCACACCATAGAATAGGTCTTGAGGAAGAGAGAAGCCTATTTTAGTGAGTAGAGAGGTGGTCCAAAGTAGTTCAGTTGATACCTATGCGAGCGCCCTATACTCAGCTTCTGTACTTGAACGGGCCACAACCAATTATTTCTTGGAGCTCCAGAAGATAAGATTTCCCCTAGGGAAGACACAACCACTGCTTGTGGACTTCCTATCGTCAGGTGAACTGGCCCAATCAGAGTCACTGAATGCTTGCAGAAGAAGTGGAGTATGTGAAGGGCGAAACAATAACCCTAAATTAGAGGAACCTTTCAGGTAACGCAACACTCTCTTTAGTGCAATCCAATATGTAGTGAGGAGATTTGCTAAGAATTGACTCAAACGGTTGACAATGAAACTAATATCTAGTCTAGGGTTACATAGGTACTGAAGTGCATCAACTAGACTTTTGTAGAGTGAAGGATGTTCAAATGGGTCACCCTCATGTTTGGAAGGCTTGAGGCCGATGGAGGCAGGAGTGGAGCAGGGCTTGCATGAAGACATATGGGCTTTGCTGAGTAAGTCTTGAATATTCCCTCTTTGTGAAAAATAAAGACCTGAACTGTTTCTGTAGACTTCAAACCCCAGAAAATAATTTAGACTTCCCAATGTTTTCAATGAAAATTGCGAGTGTAATTGATTGATGAGTGATTGAATTGTTGTTTGGTCATTGCCAATAATTAGTATATCGTCCACATATACTAATAGGAGAGTAACTGTAAAGCCTGGGTTGAGATAAAAGAGAGATGTGTCTGATTTTGAGTTTTCATAGCCCCATTGTAAAAGAGCTGATTTTAATTTGTGGTATTAGGCCTTAGGAGCTTGTTTAAGGCCATATAGTGGTTTTGCTAGTTTACAAACACGTGTAGGATGAGAGGGACTTTCAAAGCCTTGCGGTTGGCTGATATACACAATTTCTTGTAGGTCACCATTAAGAAAGGCGTTGTTTATATCAACTTGCTGGATATCCCAGTGTTGGGAAACAGCAAAAGATAGAACAATCTTAATAGTAGAGGCCTTTAGTACTGGGTTGAAGGTCTCAGTGAAATCGACTCCAGGGGTTTGACTAAACCCTTTTACCACAAGACGGGCTTTATGCTTAGCCACTGTCCCATCAGGATTGTATTTGGTTCGGAAGACCCACTTTGTGCCCAATATATGCATATTTGGTTCAAAAGGAACAAGTGTCTAGGTCTGGTTTTTGTTTAATGCATTCACCTCATCACACATAGCTCTAAACCAAATAGGGTTGGTAAGGGCCTGAGATACATTTTCAGGGTCTGATTTAGTAGTGGAGGTCAGAGTGGTTGAATAGATCTTAGGTTTGTGTATACCACTTTTAGCTCGTGTCTACATAGGGTGTGTGTTTGAGATTGTGTTGGGGTTGGAAGGTAATATGGGAGGTGATGCAACAAGATTAGTAGATAAAGTAGGAGATGAAAAAGGAGTAGAAGATACTTGATTAGAATGTTGCGCAAAGAACTGAGATGACAGTGGCTGAACAGCTGCAACAGGAGAAGTGATGTGAGATACCTTGGAAGCCTTAACTGTAAGAGCTAAAACAGAGAAGGGTAGAGAAGGTCTGTCAGTGTTTGGAGAGGATTTAGATGTAAGAAAAAGAGTTCGGTAAGGAAAATCGAGTTCGTTGAATTCAACATGTCGAGAGACATACACTTTGCCTTTTTCATTTAAGCACTTATAACCCCTGTGAGTAGTACTATATCCTAGAAACATGCATTTAGTAGTGTGGACGTTTAGTTTATGCTGGGAATAGTAACGTAAATATGGAAAACAAGCACAGCCGAATGTTTTTAGAAAATGGTAATTTAGCTTTTTGTTGTGAAACTTTTCAAAATGGGAAATGTGATTGAGTTTAGGTGTTGGAAGGTTATTGATTAAAAAGGTAGCCGTTGAAAAGGCTTCAAGCCAAAAGGTTAGAGGTATATGAGCATGAGGGAAGAGGGTCAAGTCCAGTTTTTGTAATGTGATGATGTTTCCTTTCGGAAATACCGTTCTATTGGTGAGTATGAGGACAACTGCATTGTGTTTGGATGCCATTTTGGTTAAGGTATGATTGAAAGGCTTTGTATTCCCCACCCATATCTGCGTGTAGTGCCTTTATTTTTCTATCTAGTTACAGTTCAATATGTGTTTTGAATGAAATGAATGTAGCAAGGGCCTCTGATTTGAGTTTAAGGGGGTAAAACCATGTATAGCATGTGTATGCATCAACGAATATAATGTAGTAGCGATAACCCTCATAGGATAGATATGGGGAGGGTCCCCAAATGTCATAATAGATAATTTCTAATGGGTATTTGTCCGTAATGTCATGGTTTGAAAAAGGTAATTGATGGAGTTTCCCTTGCTTGCATGAATCACAAAAAGAAATTTCATTCAAATTAATTTTGACGTTCATAAAATCTGCAACTTGTTTGAGTACATTAGAGGACTTATGTAAGGCCCCAAATTGTAGCCTAATTGGAATGTTTCATTGAACATGTATGCCATATGACTTAATTATGTTTTTAAAGAATCATACTTGGAGAATTGGAATT
>JANIIA010000190.1:59307068-59321834 GCA_027478495.1 Erythroxylum alaternifolium | reverse complement strand
TAATTTCTCTTTTCTTAAGTAAGTTGAATTGCACGTGAGTTTTGTAGGTATTGAAGAATTACAGAAGTTGAAGAACTTAGAGATCCTTGATTTGGGAAATAATGATTTGAATATCTTACCATTGTTGCATGGAATTCACTCTCAAAACTTTAGATATGTCTTTCACTCAACAAAAAGGATCAATAAATATAGAAGGTTGGTTGATATTTTTTTAATGATTAAAAAAATTGATATTTGATTTTAAGTGCACTAATAATATCTAATCAACTTTTCCTTTTTTGGGTGCTCACAAGAGTTTATTGCCTTATACAATTTGGAAGAGTTAAACCTTGGTCGCAACAACATTGACAATTTTGTTGTACATAAAGGTATACTAAATCTCGTATATCACCCAAAAAAATTTTTGGGAATAAATTTTATTATTCATATAACCAAAACATTCATGTTTTTTAACTTAGTCACGTATGTTGTTTTTAATTTGAAAAAAAGTTTCAATCCCATAAATGAAGGATGAGGAATTCAAGCAACTCATAAATGAAGTTGAGAATAATATCTATATTTTTCTAATCACTTCCGACTTCTCAGTATATTGCTTCTTGTAAATGTTGACTGTATAAGCGACATAAGCATCCTTTGGTTAGACAATGGTGTTTATAATGGAAGCAGCTTTCAACTCTGAGTCATTAAAAGTATTCCCAAAACTCGAATCCCTTCATCTAGAATACAATAATTTTATAGGAGTATTATTTTCAGAAGGTAAGTTCTGCAAATTTTTTAACTTAAATTAAAATCTTAAAGTTTTAATTATTTTTGTACTTAATGTTAAATTTTATATAACATTTTTTCTTTTGAATAGGGCTGGATAATGTCAAAGAGTTATACCTAGATGGCTCTTATTTGGATGAGAACTTCGTGCAAAGTCTTGGTGTTCTTTGTTTTCTTCGGAATTTAAGCATGCAAAACATCCAAACAAACAACTCCACTTTACTAAGTAAAATATTTCAGTTAGTCTAATTAGTTATTATTTCCTTTGGGATAATTAGTTAGAAAGTCTTTCAGATAATTTAAATCTAATAATAATCTTCTCCATTGTTACAGGCATTTCTAATTCCAATACCTTACTACAGTCCATTGCAAACATGACTTTACTTGAAACTTTATCGTTGTCAGGCAGTGAGCTCACTGGCAGCATTCATGGCATCACAGGTTAGTTAATTCCCTTAACAATAAAATTTGAAGTTTTTATTCCTTATCTATCTCTCTAATCTCCCTCTCTTTATTATACATACAGGCTTTTGCAAGCTGAAAAATCTTCGGGAGCTCGATCTTTTTGACAATAATTTGAATGGTAACTTGCCCCATTGTTTAGTGAACTTGACACTTCTTCAAAATTTAAAACTCTCTTATAATCATTTTAGTGGAAAGATTTCCCAATCTCCACTAAAATTCCTCACATCTATCACCTCCTTAGCACTAGTTAATAATCAGTTCGAAATTTCAAGTTCACTCTCTTCATTTTTCAACCACTCCAAACTCAAGAATTTTACAGCCGATGGAAATGAAGTCTATGCAGAAACAGAAATGGTCAATCATAATTTGATACCCAAGTTTCAATTGGAGATTCTTTCTTTAAAATCCACTTCTGAAGGAGGATCATTTCCTGAGTTTTTATACCACCAACATGATTTGCAATATCTTCTACTTTCTGGCATTCCAATGGTGGGATTAGGCTTTCCCGGGTGGTTACTAGAAAACAATACAAATTTGGAAATTCTTTATCTCTCCAATTGTTATCTTTCTGGATTTTTGGATTTTTCAGTACATAATCCAAATGCAACGTTGAGGGAGTTGGATATCTCCACCAATCAGCTTGACGGTCACATTCCAACTGAAATCGGTACATACTTTCCAATGTTGAAGTGGCTAATGCTATCTGGAAATGAGTTTACCGGAAGCATTCCAAGAAGTTTGTCTAATTGTTCTGAATTGAAGATATTTACCGCAAGTGATAACAAGTTATTTAGCGAAGTTCCAAGGTGGATTGAAACAATGAATTATCTTGAACTGTTGGATCTTTCAAATAACAATCTTTTTGGAAGCCTACCTACAATGTTGGGAAGTCCATGGTTGATACACATTCTTTTATCCGGAAATAGACTTGAAGGGCATTTTCCTACTTCAGTTTCTGATTATGTGCAAACTTTGGATCTCAGTAACAATTGCTTAACAGGTGTCATTCCCCAATGGATCGGGAAGTTACATGAGTTGATATGTCTTCTCTTAAGCCATAATAATTTTTCAGGAGAGATCCCAATTGATCTTTGGATGATGACCAATCAATTGATGTTGGTGGATCTTTCGCATAATAATCTCTCTGCACCTTTTGTCAATTATTCGCACAACTATAAAGGGATAACAAAGGATGTCAGGTATGCTTATGCTTATTCCATGGACGGAGGTTTGGAATTTGTAGTTAAGGGAAATATTTTCGGTTACACAATAGGACAAATTGTCAGTATGGGATTCATTGGATTGGACCTCTCATGCAATAACTTGACCGGTCAAGTTCCTTTGGAATTTGGAAGCATTCAAGATATCAATCTTTTGAACTTATCTCATAACAGTTTGACTGGATCTATTCCTTTTTCATTTTCAAGTATGACCAAAATTGAGACGTTAGATCTTTCTAACAATAAGTTGAGCGGAATAATTCCTACTCAATTTACAGAGTTAAAATTCTTAGAAGTTTTTAATGTATCTTATAATAATTTTTCTGGTAAGACACCCGATAGAGCCCAATTTGCCACATTTGATGAGAGCAGTTATAAAGGAAATCCTTTTCTTTGTGGGTTATTGTTACCTAAGAGTTGTAGTCCAGAAGAACCAGCACCACTATCTCAAATAACTAAAGAGAGTTCTGACGATGATGAAGTTGATTGCGGTTTTGTCGACATGAATGTCTTTTACATAAGTTTCTCGGTGTCCTTTATTATTATGTTAGTGACAATGCTCGCAATTTTATATATAAACACATATTGATGACAAACATGGTTCTACTTTATTGAGATGATTATCAATGATTGTTATTACCTTTTTAGATAATTTTTCTTTTCTGTCAAAATTATGGGTGACATAGCTTCTACATGTAATATGTTATCCATAGTTTGATAGCACTCTCTGATCAATGCGATAATATATATTATCAGCCTACAATAAAATGGGTATTGTTAATTTTCTGTTGTATGATGTCTATGCTATGGTTTTCATTTCTATTTCAATTTCTTTAGGAAAATTATGATTGTGAAAATTGTTCACACTCTATTGAGGCTCTCTTGAAATTAAAAGCAAGTAATGTATAGAATATAAATAATAGATAAATAGGAATTCACAACATGATTTAAGATGATATTTAAATAAATAATAGAAAAATAAAAATAAGTAAATCATTTTTCACCTAAAAAAGAATACTAATAAGAAAAAAAACCAGAGGAAAATTATTTTTACACAAATTACTTTAGAAAATACTTACCTTAGATTCAATTTGAAATCATAAAAGTAATTAAAGATTAAAGATTTTGAAAATAATTGAAATGAATCCATTATATACACAAGTTTTTTTAAAAACCAGGCTAGATTGAGTGTACGACTCTTCTATTCTCTTGTTAATTAGTCCACGACTTTTCAAACCCTTAACCTGCCATTTATAACATGTGCTATCAGTCCGTATCTTATCGACCACGTACTTATCTTCCCATGTCTTTTTTGTCCTCTCAGTCTGACTTTTTAATCCTTAACCAACCATTTACTTAATTTTTCCAAGTCTTCTTTGTCCTATCAGTCCGTGACTTTTCCGAACCTTATCTAGTATTTACTTATTTTTCTAAGACTTGTTTCTCCTCTCAGGCTATGACTTTTTGAACCCTTACTCTATCATATATTTAATTTTTTCAAGTCTTCTTTGTCCTATCAGTCCATGACTTTTCTTACTTATTTTTCTAAGTCTCCTTAGTCCTATCACTCCATGACTTTTCGAACCGTTACCTGAACGCTTACTACCGAAGTAACGAACACGACAAGTCCTTATCGTGTCCGTATAATTGCCTACTAGCTTTGTAATTTGTCAACATACATTTATATAATTAATCTAATTTACCATATTAACTTATTAAAATTTAAAAATATTCAAGTTCATATAATTTGAAAAATATACGATAAAATAAAATTTAAAGAGGGATAAGATTTAAAATTTTGAACTTTTTAAAAATATTTATTTTAACAATCTTTTATTATTTATTTTTATTTTCTTAAAATTATTGTGTTGATAAAAATATTCTCATTGTTTTAGAATCCACTTTATTCTATTGTTATGTGGTCCTGACTATCATTAATTGACTGAACATTTTAAATATTTTAATTTCTTGAATTATTAATAAGTATTGTGAAATTTAATTTTTAATAAGAATTTTTAAAATTTTCTATCCAAGGCACTTGATAAGTCAATAATTTGTATATAATTTTGGGATGAATTAGAACTAATTTCACTTATCTCTATGTGAATTTTGATCTTTATTTGGTTAATTCTCACGCATTTCAACTTCATTGCTTAATAGCTGTAAATGGATAGATTTTAGGGCAAGATGCATAACTTTTGTTGTGGATGTTGGATTAAGGTCATTCAAGTATGTTTTTGAAGAGGACTTCGAATTCTACAACTTTCGTGAAGACTCCAAGAAGAGATTTTGAGATCTAAAGGGCCAAAATTGTACTTTTCTGTATATGTCTAGTGTATATCTGCCCAGTGAACTTGATGTCCCTCCAAAATGACATGAGCGGAGCTAGAAAGCTAGAAAACTCGAGAAGGTTGGTCCAACAGACATGAAGTCCATCTAACGTACATTTACTGGCCATTTGGACTAAAATTGGCTCCAAAAGATAGAATATGTTCACCCAAGGGACATAAGATCCGCCTAACGGACATGGACGGAATTTTGCGATTTTTCTTCCACAGTTTGAGTCAAATTGAGTTTCTTGGATCCTAAGGCATAATAAATACTTGTTTTAAAGGCTTATGAGAGGGGACCACTTCTCTTAACCTAAAACGCACCCAAGGAGGCCAAGAAGAAGATCAAGAAGGATTCAATCAAGGTTGAAAAAGCCTTGCGCGATTTTGTCTCTGACAAAATGAAGTCGGACATCAACATGCTTGGACCTCTCATGCAGGACTAGGTCTTTACTGAGGTAAATAGCACTTTGGTTGTTTGTGAATACTGTCGGTTTTGCTAGGTTAATCCATATCTCCTTCAAAATTCCTATCAACCATGTTAGCTCTTTTACTCCCTCTGTGATTGCGTAGTGCTCTGCCTCTGTGGTTGATAATGACACTGATGATTGTTGCTGTAATTTCCAACTTATTATGTTTCCTGCTAATGTGAAATAGTATGCTGAAATTGATTTTTTGCTGTCTTTGTCTGCTACATAATCTGCATCCACAAAGCCTTGTATGCATATATTGTTAAAATTAGCTAATTTAGCTTTAGAGAAACACAAACCGTAGTTAATAGTGCCAGCAAGGTATCTGAGGACATTCTTCAGTCCTTGCCAGTGCTCAAGTCCTGGATTAGCCATGAACTTGCTTAGGATACTGATTGAGTAGGCTAGGTCTGGTTTTGTGCACAACATTATGTACATAATATTACCTACTCCCACATCATAGGGGTAGTTAACCATGGATCTCTTTTCGTCCTCAGTTTGGGGATAGTTATTGGCTACCATTTTCAGATGTGAGCCTATAGGGATATGACTTGGTTTTGCCTGTTTCATATTGAACTATGCAAGAACCTTCTTGATATAATTCTTTTGACTTAACCATAGCTTCCCATCCTCCTCTTCCTTATGATCTGCATTCTTAGGAGTTTCTGAGCTTCTCCCATATCCTTCATTTTAAAATGATCACATAAAGAATTCTTCACTTCCACTATACTGTTGAGGTTCTTTCCAGTAATGATCAAGTCATCTATATACACTAACATGTAGACAGCTTCAGTTTCTCCTAGGTCCTTGTAGTTTAGGCAGTAGTTGTAGGCACTCCTAATGAAGTTCATGTCAGTTGCTACTTCATGGAACTTTTTGTTCCATTGTCTAGGTGCTTGTTTCAGCCCATATAGGGATTTCTGAAGCAGGTAGACATGATTAGTTTTTCTTTATCTACAAAACCCTTAGGTTGCTTCATGTAGATAATTTCTTTAAGTTTTCCATATAAAAAAGCTGTCTTTACATTCATTTGATGGATCTCCCAATCATATGTTGCAGCTAGCACTAAAATGAGTCTAATTGTCTTGAACTTGACTACTGGTGAGAAGATTTCCCTATAGTCAACTCCCTCCTTCTATCTATACCCTTTAGCTACAAGCCTAGCCTTGTGTATTTTGGGTCCTGCCTCTATAGCTCCCTCTTTTAGCTTGAACAACCATCTGTTTTCAATCAGCTTTGCCTTAGGGGGTTTAGGCACAAGAATCCAGGTCTTATTCTTCATTAGGGAAGTGTATTCACTTTAGCTGGCCAACTTCCACTTTTCAGCATCATTTCTACTCATTGCTTCATCAAAGGTTTCAGGTGCCTATATTTTATAAATTCAGCTACAAGACATGCAAATTTAACCAAGTTGAGTCAGTATATCTCCTATTAGGAATTCTCTGTCTTGGTTGCCTATCTCTAGTGAGTTGATAGTCTTGTAGATCTCCTTGAGGGTCATCTATAATTATGTGTAGGGCTCAATCCTCACTCTCACCTTCAGTTTCTTCTGTCTTTTGTTCATGATGTGTAGATCCTTGTATAGGTTCCATATCAAGAGATTGGGTATTGCCTCCTCCTTCTATTTCTAGAGATACATAGAAAAGGACTGAGCTACTTGGTAATCCAAGTTGCTCTTGAACTTCCTTTTGGAGGTCTAAACTTGAGGAGTTTCTGCTCAGCAGAGGAAATTCATCTTCCTTGAGAATTACATCTTTGCTTATAGTAGTTTTGAAGCCTCCTTTTTGAAGTAGTATAATCTTGTAACCTTTGACTCCTTCTGGATAACCTAGGAATACTCCCTTTACTACTCTAAGTTCTAGCTTTCCTTCTGATATGCATAAGCAGCACATCTAAAAGTCCTTAGATGAGTCAAGTTTGGTTTCTTACCATTCCACACTTCTTGTGGAGTTTTATAATCATTAGCAGAAGTAGGGAGCCTATTAACTAGATAGGCTGCTGTTTTAATAGCCTCTCCCCATAGTGTGTGTGAGTAACCCAAAGAAAGTAGCATACACCTAGTCTTTTCTAGGAGTGTCCTATTAAGTCTCTCAGCTACACCATTTTGCTGGGGTGTAGCTCTTATTATTTTATGCCTTAGGGTTCCTTTCTTACTGCAATAGTCTTCAAACTTTTTATTGCAGTACTCCAGTCCATTGTCAGTCTTTAGGCATCTTAGCTTCTTTCCAGTCTGATTTTCTATAAATGTATGTCATTTTATGAAGACTTCTAATGCTTCCTCTTTTTTCTTCATCGGATATACCCAGCATTTTCTAGATTTATCATCTATGATTGACATAAAGTATAGGTTCCCTCCTGTTGTAGATACTTGAGCTGGCCCCCAGAGATCACTGTGACCATATTCCATAGTCTCTGTGGCCCTCTGTGCTCCCTTTTGGAAACTGGATCTGTGATGCTTTCCTAGCACACATGATTCACAGAATTCTAGCTTCTTTAGATTTTGTTCAAGAATCAGTCCTTGTTTTGAGAGGTGGAATATACTTTTGTTCCTTACATGGCCCAACCTTGAATGCCACTACTTAATTAAGTCAGGATTTCCGTTCTCAGTAACTTGATTAATTTCGGTAGAGTCTATGACATAATACATCCCACCTCTTTCTACTCCTCTGATAATGACTCTACCATCCTTTAGGATTTCTCTGAGTCCATCTTTAGATTTGATCTGAAAACCTTGTTTGTTAAACATGCTTTCAGAAATCAGATTCCTCCTTACTCCAGGCACAAATCTGACATTGGATAGGGTTCTCCTCTTCCCATCAAACATGTTGATGGAGACACTCCCTATCCCTTCTATCCTTTGCTGCCCAAAATCTGCCATCTTCACTTTGGTAGTGACTGGTTCAAATGTTGTGAACCAGTCTCTATGAGAAGTCACGTGTATAGTGCATTCAAAGTCGAAGATCCATTCTCTACTGAGATCTTCACTCTCTTCAGTGACTACCAGTATCTCATCACCACTGGTGTCCTCTGGTTTCTCTACATTTCCTACATCTCTACTTTGTTCAGCTTTATCCCTTTTCTTCTTTCTGCAATCCCTTGCAAAATGTCCCTCCTTATTATAATAGTAACACTTCTTACTTTTGCCCTTTTTTCTTTTCTTTACTTTCCTTATTATGCTTATCCTTATTCTTTCCTTTATGCCAACTCCCTTTCTTGCTATTCTTTTTTTGTGACTTCTTGTTTTGATTGTTTTCTACAAACATCACTTCTGCCTCTTTTTGAAAGAGTTAACATCCACTATTTCTTCATTAGTGAGTCTAACACCCTTTTACAGTGAGGGATTTTTCACTAGCATGCTTAATTACTTTCTTGAATGCATTGAATTCAGAAGGTAAAGCCTTTAGAATCACTACAGCTTGATGCTCCTCAGATATTTTTTTCATCTGTAGTTTCTAAGTTTTGAACTAGCTTAAAGAAATAGTCTAAGTGGTCATCTAAAGAGACAGAGTTATTCATCTTATAGTTAGCAAGATTGTGGAGAAATGTCATCTTGTCAGGAAGACACTTCTTTGCATAAAGATCATCAAGTTTGATCCATAGCTTCTTTGCAGTGTTACAATTCTGCACTTTTTTTATTACTGTTAGTGATAAGTGAAGCATTAACTTGCAATGTGCAAGTCTTTGCATTTTAAGTTTCTTTACTGGATTAGTCTCAAGATCATACTGATCTTCAATAGCCCCATTGCAATCACAGAACTCAAGAAGAGCTTGCATCTGGAGTTTCCAGATAGTGAAGTCTTCTTTTCCAGTAAATACATCCATTTCTTTTCCTACCATCTTATCTGTAGTTTAAAGAAACACAATAGGAAATTTACTTACAGAAAATCTTGATGAATCTTGATGCTTTGAGTAGCCAAGAAATGCCCAGGAGGTTTCGAATAGCTCTGATACCAATTCTGTTGAGAATAAACTTTAGGTTTTGCTGTCTTTACTTTGCAAGATAATGATAAAGGTGATTCTGAATTTTTCAGATTAGCGTAATATGCAAGAAAGAAGAAGAAGATCAATAGACAGAGTTTACTTGGTTCGATAGCTTAAAGTTATCCACGTCCAAGGATCAAAGTCACACAACTCGTTTCACTAAGATCAAAAAGAAGAGAAAGTTTACAGAGATTGAGTGTTTTTTAAAACACTTGCAAGAGTCTATGAACTCTCTTAGTACCCACAGATAAGTACCCTAGCACACTCTGAAACTTTTTCACTCTAGTTCTTATACTCTTTGAGTCTTTGATTGCAATGAAAAAGCGTAAAGAATTGTGTGTGTTCAATGTTGTATATATTAACTGATGACTGCTTCTGTCTTTATATAGGCTTCATAGGAGTTGGTTTTGTTTTAGCCTTCACCGTCGCAGAGATAAGGAGAATCAGCTCAAGACATCTTCATGTGCCTCTTACTTGAGTCACTTAAAAACTTCTTGTACTCAGCATTTTTTTCCTTTGCGTTTTTTGTCTAAGTCTTTGCGTTTTGACTTGTGGCTTGGCTTGTACACTGCATTTTATGTAAAGTCCCTTATCATTTGTATACCACCGACTTCTCTCATCTGTTAACATTAAACATACCAACACTTCACACACTCACGAAATCCCTAGATCCCCAATATCTGAATCCTTGATTTTGTGAGCTCTAATCTGTTGGTTTAGTTAAAATCAGTGGAGAATGTGACTTGCTTCACATTATTTTTTAATCATTTTAAATCATTTATTGATGTAAAATTTATTTTAAATAATATTACAATAAAATAATATCAACTGTAATAAAATAATATCAACAGGCAACATATTATTTATATATGTATAAGTGTGAGTGCATATATATATATATATATATATATATATATATATATTAGCTGTCCTAGGTATTATTAGCTGTTTCAGCATGTTAAGTGTGTTTTCTTAAAACAAAGAAATCCATCCCACTGCCGTGAACGCATAAATGGATTGTGACAAAATAAAAGATTACAATTCAAATTACTGATAAAATTGTTTAGGTATATAAGTTGAAAGTTTAGACAAGATTTGACAATAATGAAGATAATACGTACATTGTCATCAGTTAATATGATACATCCTGATGTTTGCTTAAAAGGTGATGAAAAATTGATTGGTGGCGTTTTGTATTTGAACAATTTTGTTATACAATTCCCGATAAAGGCTATGTGACTAGATTTGAAAAAGAAATTATGTGGACTGTATCACCTGAATAAAAGAACTGCAACATACTAGGCTAAGATAAGAATTAGGATGAAGTATTTCCACAAAAAAAAAATTATCTACAGTAAAAAATTCTAATATTATAAAATCGGTTAAAATTAAAAAATTTAAAAATAATTAAAAATGACTATCCTTACGTATTTAAAAATTTTAAGTTTAATTTAAAATGAGATTATTAAATAAAATTAATCAAGTTATTTTAATTTAAAAATCTTATTAATTTACAAAAATTAATAAATTAATTAATAAACTTATCGGATTTTAATAAAAATTATTAAAAAAAATTAAAATAAAATTTTAAAATTGAATTAAAAAATTACTTGATTCAAAAATTTTATTATTAAAGTGGCCAAATTAATTTAATTTTTAAGAGATTGGTTACATATATATTATTACGGTAAATGCGTCAACAGGAAGGGAGGATGAAATTATTCATCGCCGGCTACAAAATTCCGTAATTGTTTTTTTTGCTACTCGAAGGACGCGCGTATGCTTCGCAACAGTCAGATTGAGCAGATTGAGGTGCCACGTTTGACGACGTTTCTCCTACTGCTGACTCGGCTGGAAGATGAATTTCTGTGGAATCACCGCCTTTGATGATTGCGCAGTCTAGCTGTGTCACAGTCCCAGCGGTTGATATGTCTGACAGGGCTGGAGGATGACTTCCTACGAAAAAATTGTCAATGTCGGTTACGCACACTATCTTTGACGAAGCAGACGCTGACTCGTCATGCCCGGCATACGCTTCGTCAGACTCAGAATCTGCTGCTTCTGACTCCGCTGGAGGATGACTTCTTGTGAAAAGACGGCCAATCTCGTTTGCGCACAGTATCCATAAAAAGGAAATGAAATCAAAACATGCTGACATCTTCAAGCTAGAGAAAATGGTACCTTGTAGACAGAGACTGCAACGGATGCAGAGAAAGACAACGGTGACCTGGAAGACGTGAATACAATTGAAGATAAAGACAGAATTATAGACGCAAAAAGAGAGAGCTACTAATGTAGAATACTAATCGGCCAAGGGGATCAGACCTCTTGATGATGCAACTTAATTAATAGTGTCCATTAGTCAATGCTCGCACGTTACCATAAGGCCAACTTGTAAGGTGGCAGGCATAATTTCAATTATAGATGGAATTCTTTATTGTTCTTTTTTTCAAACGAAGAAGGATGTGTATACTTATTAAAGAACTTATCCAACTACCGTTGACTTGTCCGTATGTTTATGTAAACCAAATTACAGGGAATCCGATTTGCAATGTAGCATCTTAAACATCATCATTAATTAGTCCACGCTCCACTTTGTACAGCTAAAAATGATTCAGTTCTTTTTTTTCTTTCAAACGAAAAAGGATGTATTTATAATTATGAAAGACCTTATCTAACCACCGTTAACTTGTCCGCATGTTCATGTAAACCAAATTACAGGGAATTCGATTTTTAACGTACCGATTGTTTTCAACATCATCGTTAATTAGTCCACGGCTCCACGCTCCACTTTGTACAGATAAAAATTCGGGCAAGACCTTGGGCTTCCGAAAAAAATAGGAGCCCAAGCCCGACATGCGATTCTTTAAACTCGTAAAAAGACGACAACGTCGTTTTGCTTTAATTTTATTTCTTTGTTCAACCTCACTCTCCATCTCTCTCTCACGTCTAAGTCTCCACTCAACTCTCGTCTCACGCACCAGTCAGTCATCACCGCATCTCTGTCTATCTTACCACCGAGCCACCAGTCTCTAGTAGCTTCCCCGTCACGGCGACACCAGTCGCCAGCCGTAGCAGCCGCCCCTATCCCCTTGGCTGCGCACCAGCCAGCATATAAAAGTACTCTCTCTCTCCTCATATTTGGTTGACTGGTTCTGATCTGACTGAGTAATTGTGATTGTGGAGTTGTGCTTGATGGTTGTGATCTGACTGAGGAGTTGTGATTGATAATACTTATAGTTATTGATGTCTCATCAAATTGTTGGTCATGAAGTGAAAAACTAGTGACAGTTTCGTAAACTGTCCGATTTTACGTGGTCGTCTCTAATATAAATAAAAAACAAAATTCAATCAAAAGAAAAATAGTAGATAATACTAAAAATTTGATAACACAGTTTGACACTCCTTGTTACGTTTACGAAACCCTCACTTAGATTAATTCTTTCATCGAAGTATAATAGATTCACCCAAGACTTTACTAAGCCGACATCACTCACTCCTTGACATTATCTTTCAACCTTACTTCTCGTGAAAGATTTTCACACTCAATAATTCGATCGACTTGTTTTAACCTCAACAGAGGATTTTTCTCTACTGCTCTTAATGAAATACAATTAATAAAAATAACTCAAGTGATTAATCAACTAAGAAAAGAACAACAATACACTTGAGATAAAAGAACATTCTCTATATTCAACTTCTCAAAATATATCTGAATAATTGTCCACCAACTGAAATAAACTACGCCAGCTTCCTAATCAAACCACGGCTGCTCAATTAATAATCAACACCGAATAGAACATACACGTAGTGCCAAATCCTCCTGCTCAAAAAACTACTCCAATCGATGAAGGTTTAGCCCAAGTGATTTCCAAAATAATTAGTGCAAGAACGTGAATCTGTCAATGTTGAAATCACACACATGCACACGCTTAAAGAGAGATCCTTCCGATAGTGTGTTACTCCAATGATTCAATATCAAACCAAAAGCCAACAAAATCCCACACCCCACAAAGGCACTCACGCACACCACTACACACAAATCAGTCGTAGGTATTTTTCACACTAAAAACACACACTAGTCTTTTTCTAGGAAGTAACTTAATTCCCAATGAAGTTTACGGCAATGCCTTTCTTCCATTGCATTCACGTAAAATAACTTCATTCACACTCAAACTTGCAACAATACCCTTTTGTTGCTACATTCACGTTAAGCCAATAAGTATTCACCAAATCCACATCTATGTAAGGTAGAATTCTATATTATCTATAACATTATCCAACTATTTCTTTTGAATCCAAGATAATAAAAATTTGATAAGTCCAATTTATAAAAATATGTCAAAATAAAATAAGTAGATATATACAACATATATCTAACAATCTTTCCCTTTTTGGCATATTTGTCCCAAATACTAAGCTCTCCCTAAATCACATAATTGGACATATAGATATCAAATTCACAATTCATATGAACTTCCCCTCAATCCAATATCAAGCTCCAAAGAACATCCATAGTAACAATAATCCAATCATCTAAATTTCTCCCCTTTAGGACAAAAGATTCCAAAAAGCAAGACAAATAGTCACACATATACCTTGAAATTTTCCCCTGAATGGAACAATCACTATAAACAATCTAATAACTCCACCTTGGGACAACAGTGTCAAAGCAAAGAATCATAAGAATCAACAATAGGTGTAGCGGAAGAATCATAAGCACGCCAAGATGACAATTTACTACCATTCAAAACATCGAGAGATATGCTCGAAAGAGAGATAGAGAGACCCATACTGATAAGAGAGCTACAGAGTCTTTGGTGGAGCCAAATAGAAGTCACAATACAAACTACTAAAAAGATAGGATGACAATGACAACATAAAAATTAAAGAAGAACTAAAGAAGACAATTTTTTTACATTTCGTTTTCTTTTTTTTAATAAGTAACATCAAACTATACTTAAAAAATTTAAAATACACAATCCCTGTGCCCCTCGAAGAAATTCAAACCTAGGATTATTCCTCGTCACATTATCTCGATCATCAACTGTTTGATTGATTTCTTCATCTGAAGTAACTAACTTATCCTCAGTTTGAACAGTTTCTTCAAAAGCAGTAACTAATTGTGAATTTGGACACTTTCTTGTTTTTCCTCCACTACGTCTTTATACTTATACTTCACCCTTTCTAACCTAAGAGTGCTTGGATAGCATGGGTTGCTGCTAGAAATTTAGTAGAGAGTGTCTAGATTTTTAGTTTTGACTCCTTTGAAACATCATTTGTAACATTTTGTAGCATCTTGACCTTATGTGCTCGATAACTGCACAAAAATGACATGTGGGTACAAACCTTCGATTCTTCCTCGAAGTTTCTTCTTGGACAGATCTGGATATGTCATCTTTCGTATCATTCACCTTGGAACATTCACCTTTGTAACCAATTGTAACATCCCGTTTCTATATATCGGGTCGGACCAAGGAAACGGGTATACGAGAAGACCAATCAGAGAAATTAGAACAACACATCTCATGCTCA
>JANIIA010000190.1:59285004-59298821 GCA_027478495.1 Erythroxylum alaternifolium | reverse complement strand
TCTATGATATGAGTTGCATGTATGTCAATATTATTAGATGTTTAAATTTTGAATATTATGAATGATGTTGGATATTATGGATATTTATAAATTTTTTACATATTATTTTAAAATGTATTCATCCCATTTATTATCATAATATTATGAATGATGTTGCCTGTTAAGGATATTTATAAGTTTCTTTAATTTTTTTAGAAAATAAAAATAAATTTGAAAATGTATTCAAACTAAAAGAAAAATCCGTACCTAAATTAGTTTCGAATAAAAGAACACTGTCCCTAAATCCATCCCCAAATGGGCTGAAACAAACCACAGGCTCGTGTCAAAATCCATCCCTAATTTTGTCCTGTACTCTGTTTCAAATGCTCTGATATTTTGGCCCCTAAATCCGTCCCTAAATGGACTGAAACAAACCACATGCACGTGCCAAAATCCGTCCTTAATTCCGTCTCTAATTTAGTCCCGTACTCTGTTTTAAATGCTCTGATATTTCGGTCCCTAAATCCGTTCCACACAACAGACAAACGAAAATTTCCGTCCTAAACTTGTTGTCGGCTGAACGGAATTTTCCTTCTCAAAATCTGTTGGTAACTCCATTCTGTACCAATATTGGGACGAAAATTGCCGTCTCAAAATAATACAATAATTCGATTGGGACCGATGCTGCGAACGGTGTTTGGGACGAATTTTTCGGTTCCTGTATTTTAGGGACGGATTAAGATTTGCGACCAACCAAATACTGACGGATAATTTTCGATCCTAAAATCCATCCTAAACATCGTTTGGAACAGAAATTGGGATGGATTTGGCCCTTTTTTTCCGTTCCTAAATGTTGTTTTTCTTGTAGTGACGATTTTTTCAGAGAAGAATAATGAATTTCTTTTGATAAGTTTTTTATAAAAAAAATAATTGTAAAGTATCATCAACTAATTCTTTCTTTTGGTTAATTAGAAACATGTATTCTAAATTAGGCATGAATTACATTTATCTTCAGTAAAAGCACCTTCATTAGTAAATGTTACATCTCCACAGTCCACATCTCCCCTGTCATCGTTTATTCGCATGATAATTGGCACAAGCATGACTTTTACACACTCGTGACTCATCCAGCGGAGCTAGAGTAATGTCTCTAAATTTTAAGCGCAGGACGAAGAATAAAGTCATTCAATTAAGGTGATTTTGCAATTCCTAAAAAAAAAAGTCTAATTGGTCAATGACTGCGTTTAGATTTGCAGTACGGTGGAGATAAGTATTTATCCACCGCAGTTTTCAAACGCAGTCACATATTTATATCTAGGGGTAAACAACCAGAGGTTGGAGGAAAATGCGAATAAATCGATAAGTAGAAAGAGAGTTGCGGTTGGAAAGTGCTTATGTGATAGAAATTCTACTTTCTATTAATAACCTTCTAATAATTATTATTTTCCATTATACCCCCAACTAATAGAAAGCAAGTCCAACGTGTATGACTAATAATACTTTATCAAATAGTTTGCGTTTACATTAACATGAACAATTATATTTTATTTACTAAATTTATTTTATTTATATTTTTCTTATTTTAATTTAATATTTTATTATTTATAACTTTAAATTTATATGACTAATAATATATTTTTTATGAAATATTTTATTTACGAAACTTATTTTATTTATATTTTCTTATTTTAAGTTAATATTTTATCATTTATAAATTTAAATTTATATGATTAATAATATATTTTTATGAAATATTTTATTTGCTAAATTTATTTTATTTATATTTTCTTATTTTAATTTAATATTTTATTATTTATAATTTTAAATTTGTACGACTAATAATATATTTTTTAATTATTTATACAATAATTAATAGTTTATTAAATAAATGAACTTTTTAGTTATTTTATTTCTTTTCAACAACTGCAACCACATTTACCAAACACCTATTTTTACGTTTCAATAGTTACTAAAACAGCAATTCTAAACATATAATTTCAGTAGGTTATTAACCGTCACTGCTTTCCCAACCCAAGCCCCAGAGGGAAAGAGATGGAAATGGAGGAACAGGAACATCCATGATTCCTTCCAGCATCAGGATCACACTCTTCATTGTAGGCCGCAAAACTGGATCTTCTTGTATGCACCATAGTCCCACTTTCACCATTCTTTCCAGGGTTCTATGATCTATTTCATCGTCAGCTTCCACGAGCTTGTTCAACTGTCTAGTCATGAAGCTTTCATGTATCCAACAGGAAAGCGCTTTCACTGTTGTTGTGGATATGTTCATTGTTGTGCAGCAAACAATCTCCAGCAGGATAACTCCAAAACTGTAGATGTCAGCTTTTACTGATACAATAGAACTCATCTGCCATTCTGGCGCGAGATACGATCTTGTCCCAGTAAATCTCTCGGGGTTGCTTGGTTCGTTAGGTAGTAGTAGCTTTGCCAACCCGAAATCAGAAATCTTTGGCGTCCAAGTTTTATCCATGAGTATGTTCTGTGGTTTCAGATTGCAGTGAATGATACGGACCTCACACTCTTCGTGTAAGTAGAGTATGCCTCTAGCTACTTCCATTGCAATTCTGACTCTTTCCTTCCAAGCTGGTCGCTTTTCAGCTTCCCCCAGGACTTCTGCTAGTGATCCATTGCTCATGTACTCGTATACAAGAAGCCTTTTAGACCCCTCCACGCAAAATCCAAGCAAACGAACCAAGTTCCTGTGATGGGTTCTTCCAATGGCGGTCATTTCAGCTCGAAATTCTTTCGCCCCTTCTTCAACTACTTTCTCAAGTCTTTTCACAGCAATAGTCTTGTTACTCCCTGGTAAAGTTCCTTTGTAAACTGCTCCATAACTTCCCATTCCCAGCTCCTCTTTGAAATCATTCGTTGATTTCTGAAGTTCCCTATAGGAAAATGCTCGTTGAGTGAACTCCTCTGTCATCTCTGAATTTCCTGTTTCTGAAAGCTTTCTGTAACTGTGAACTCCATTGTAGTACATAAGGAAACTGAATACTAGAAGAGCAAAACAAACGAACGCAATAGCGCCTAAGCTTGTTGCAAGGATCTTAACTAGGCTTGAATCTTCTTTTATTACAACAGGTGATGGTGATGGTGATGGGAGGCTTTTTGATGGAGTTGGCAATATCAACTTCAAGAAGGTTGTAGCTGAACTGTTTAAACTGTTTCTTCCATATCTTAGTGGAAGCCTAAACTTTCCACATGTATAATTTTCATGTACAGCAGCCCAACAATCACAATCTTGCTCACAAGAAATGCTACACTCCTGTGGACCTAATGGTGAATAAGAGTAAGGAAGATCAGCCGACCGCATATTCTCCATGGAAGTCATATTGTAAGATAGTTTGCAGTCTTTCATGCAAATGTCTTCACTGTGATTACCGGAGCAACTCCAGTTCCCACTCTTCTCAACAGGAAAGTAACCTGGATAGCAATAACAGTTGCTTTGGCCTCCATTGCTATGGCAGTAACTGTTGAAGCCACAGGCACCTTTGACATCGCATTGGTCCAGCAACATGGCCCACTCCATAGACACGGTTGAGACGGAGTTGTTCTCAAAATGGTGAGAATACAACCTGAAAATCCCATCAGCATCCAATGTTGCCCGATAGATGATCGTCTCCTTCCCTGTGGGATTAGAGCAATTCACCAAATATTTGGTCCGATCACTTCGTCCTTGTAAGAAAAGAAAGCACGTTCTATCTAGAGATGCAAGATTCAATTGTCCATAGCTTGCATCAAAAGTTCCAGTACTCCAGTAAGCATCAACTGGTTCCTGAGACATAATTGGGTAGGCAACAAGGTTACCGTCAGTTTGCATACTGAGCTGAAACCGTCCGCTTGAGTGGTCTGAGCTCGATATACTAGAAACCAATTCGTTGTCAGCAGTCAGATTCTGGCCTTCTAATAATGTGTCAGTTGGGAAATCAAAGGTCTGCCAGATGATCTCACCATTGCAGTATAGCACGAAGTTACCAGAATCGAGCATAGAGGCTGAATCTGCAGGATTTGATATATTGGCAATTGGTTTGGTTTCACCTTGCTCCATTCCAAGGATCAGTCTACCATCTCTGGTTAACTCTAGCTTTGCATTTTCTGAAACTGGGGGATCATCCCGATTAGCTGTCCAGACAACGACAGTGGTTCCAGGCTCACTGATCATCCATATTCCAACAGCAAATCCATTACCTTGTGGATAGAATCCAAAAGCAAATTTCCCAGAAGGGGAGGGCCATGAAGTGGGAGGAGTTTTTGGATTGAGTGAAGAACCCAAGTCTATGACATTGGATTGGTTCAATTGAGACCTTACATGCACACAAAGAAGACATTGAAAGAGCAAACACAGCGCTGACATTAAAGCCATGAGGTTAACAACTTAGTTAAAGGAAAGATAATGGGAGCTTTTGCAGAACTAAAGCATAATAAAGGACACTGATAGAATTGATAATAAGAGCAATGACGTGTGGACTCAGGCTGACCTGCCTTGCCAGTTGGAGTGCAGTGTATTCCACGAAACTAGCTGGACTTGACATAAAAAGTATTCGATTTTCCAAGTCAAGGTCTTCTGATCCCTACATCAACTGTTTCAATAAGTCTTGAAAACCAATGGATAATGCTCTCTGCAAATGCACCTGGTGGGGCAGCTTGACCTGCAAGTCTTTGCAGACAACTAAGAGCATCCCCGTGAAAACCAGGAAGTCTCTTTAGGCATTTGCTATCTAATGTGAACAGCTGACGAACAGATTGGCTTGAGGCAGAATATAAGGGGATGAAATCTTGTGCCTACTTTGCTAGAAGATCTCATCCCGAATATAAGATGCTTTTAAGAAATGATTCAATATAGATCCACCATCCACATGAACATCCACCACGTCTTAACGTTTGCTATCTGATGTAAACAGTTAAGAAACAAGTGTTCGTTCTTATGGCTTTCAGGTCTTCTATACTCTTGCTTCTGTCCGTCCTGTGCATTGCTTCATCAGCTCAGCCAAGAATATCGGGTGAGGTAACTCCTGGTTCTTCACTATCCACCTCATTGAAACCCGATTCTTGGTTATCACCTTCTGGACGTTTTGCATTTGGTTTCTACCAACAAGATAATGGCTTTGCAATTGGGATTTGGCTGGTTGGAAAGCTCGAAAACATTGTTGTCTGGACTGCGAATCGTGATGATCCGGTTCTTCCTGCCAACTCCAGTGTGATTCTAACACAGGACGGGAAGTTTCTTATCAGGACAGAAGGATTCGAGAAACAGATCGGAACTGACAAATTTTCTGCTTCCTATGCCTCCATGCTTGACACCGGTAACTTTGTTCTCTACAACAAGGACGGTGATGTGATCTGGGAAACTTTCAGTTACCCTACTGACACCATTTTAGGAGGTCAGCAGCTTCTTTCTGGTGATCAATTGGTTTCTAGTTCATCAGAAACCAAACACTCCACTGGACGCTTTCTTCTTGTGATGCAAGGTGATGGGAACCTTGTTCTCTACCCATTAAATTCTCCATACACACCTGAAGATGCTTACTGGAGCACTTGGACTTATAATGAGAAAGAGTTATTTCTTCGTCTAAGCATTACTGGTTGCCTGCAGCTTATCAATGCCTCCGATTCAAACATTATACAAAACATCACAGGTTGCTCGATGATGGCAAATAATACCATATATCGCGCAACTCTTGAAACTAATGGAGTTTTCCGATTATATTCTCATTGGTATAATGGAAGCAACGAACCCCAAAAAAATAGTGTGTGGGAGAGACCCACAGATTACTGTCAAATAAATGGCTACTGCGGTTTCAACAGCTTCTGCACATACAATGATGAACAACCATACTGTCCATGTCTTCCTAGTTTTGAATATATCGACCCCAATCAACCGCTTCTTGGTTGCGAGAGAAACTATTCGCTGGTAGGTTGTCAAAATGGCAAAGGAAACGAAAAGCTGTTTAGTATCACTCCAATGGAATCCATAACATGGAGAGGACCTTACTATAATGAAACAAAAATGTCACAGGAAGACTGCAGCAACTCCTGTATAGAAGATTGCAATTGTGGAGCAGCGCTGCTGTCGAATGGATTCTGTAAGAAACAGAATCTTCCATTGAATTATGTTAGAAGGACTTCTAGTTCTACACAAACATCTACATCTACATCTACATCTACATCTACAGTAGCTCTTGTGAAAGTGGGCACGAGAAGTATTGAAGGCTCTCAGACCTCTCCCAATCTGCCAATTTTACCTCCTCCGATAGTGGTGCGAAGCCACAAAGAAACTGTGAAAATTCTTCTGATGATTTTTGGTTTCCTAACGTTTTCATGTGGTGCTCTCATAATCTCTGGAGTGAACATGTACAAGTTAAGATTTTTGAGATACAACAGGTTGTTGAAAACTGGAGAAGATGGCTTGACTTTGGACTTCACCTTGCGATTATTCTCATACAACGAACTCAAAAGAGCAACAAAAAACTTCACAGAAGAGTTGGGAAAGGGATCATTTGGTACAGTCTATAAAGGGTCTTTGTGCAAGGGTAAGGAAATTGTTGCTGTCAAAAGATTGGAAAAGTTGGTGGAAGAAGGAGAAAAGGAGTTCCGAGCAGAGATGCGATCTATAGGGAAGACTCACCACAGGAATTTAGTCAGGTTGTTAGGATACTGTGCTACAGATTCCAAGAGACTTCTGGTTTACGAGTACATGAGAAATGGATCACTTGCAGATCTGTTATTCAAGTCCAATACTAGACCAAATTGGGACGAAAGAATCAGATTTGCACTTGATGTTGCTAGAGGCATTCTGTACCTCCATGAAGAGTGTGAAGCACCAATTATTCATTGTGACATAAAGCCTCAGAACATACTGATGGATGATTTCTGGAATGCCAAGATTTCTGATTTTGGGTTGGCAAAACTGTTAATGCCTGATCAAACCAGGACATTCACAATTGTTAGAGGAACAAGAGGGTATCTAGCACCAGAGTGGCATAAGAATGTTCCAATATCAGTAAAAGCAGATGTTTACAGTTTTGGCATAGTGCTCCTGGAAATCGTTTGCTGCAGAAAGAACATGGAAATCCAGACAGCAAATCCTGAAGAGATTGTCCTTTCTACTTGGGCATACAAATGTTTCACGACTCAAGAGTTGGACAGGCTCGTGGTTGGCGAACAAGTAGAGAAGAAGGGGTTGGAGAAAATGGTTGCAGTTGCACTTTGGTGTATACAAGACGAACCAGTTCTTCGTCCTTCCATGAAGAGTGTAGTCCTGATGATGGAAGGAGTCACTGATGTATCAGTTCCTCCATGTCCGATTGCTAACACCAACATGTAGCTCATCAAATCTATCTTCTTCCTCCAATTTGTCTTCTTAAATAATATGATGTTTCCTTTCTGAATTGAGTGTCTCCAGTACGTATGTGGTTGATTGTCTCACTTCCACTTAATATGTCAAGCAGACATATATTATCAGTTCCATCGAGGTATCAGTTCTTAACAGGAGAAGGAATTTAATCTTCTCTATTATTGAAGATCAAGGTTCTGTTGTATATTATCAAATTTGATCTATTTTTATTTTAGTTCATATACATTTTAAAATTAATTTGTTAAAATATTATTTAATTATCATACAATTTGTTTTTATCGTATTCTATTAATTTTTTAATCTATTTTGTTACTCAAATCATTGTTATAATAAAATTCTTAAGTTCTAAAGTAACATTATTTTGAAATTATAAATAGACCCAAAATTAATGTAATATAATAGAAAGACTTATTTAATAACTAAATAATATTATAAAGAAATAAAATATATTTTCAAAATAAAAAAGTTTAATCACAAAAAACTTTAATATAAATATTTTCTAAATTATTTTTTATAATCTCAAAAATTTTAATTTCAAATATCAATTAGAACTAATTATATTCACTCAAACTAATTTATTATATTTTAAAATGATTAATTTTAAGTACCTGAATTAACTTTTTATATCAATAATATTTGATTAACTTATATATAATATTTATACTATGTGTATTTCATTGTTAGTTATTAATTGAAATTAGGGAGAAATTTGTCTAAAAAATTGAAAACAAAACAAATTTCAAAATTTTTAGAAATTTAATATTTTTAATTTTTAAATCAATTCTTTTTTGTATTTTGGCCCTAATTATATTATTCAATATTTTTAAAATCAGATCAAAAGTTAAACTAGTAAAACAAAAGGTTTAAAATTTAAAATATTCAATCAGTATCAGATTATCATAAAATTGACTAAAGATTAAATAAAATTAAAAATTTTGAATATAATTAAAAGAGATTGTATCTATCTATCGAAGAATTTGAAGTTTAATTAAAAAAAGAAATTATTAAATAAAACTTAATTTATTAATTTTGATTTATAAAAATTTATTAATTTATATAAATTGAACAATTAATTAATAAATTGATTAATTTTTAGCAATAAAATTTATTAAAATAAATTGAACCAAAAAATTAAAAATCAACCTAAAAAGTTAAATAATTTTATGGCTAAATTGGTGGTAACGGTTGAATTTTTAAGACATTCATATTAGAAGATATCTGGCCCTAGGGAAAGGTACATTAAGCTAATAATAATATTATTGTTAGTAACATCCATAAACTATGGATACGTGGCATATGAAACACGTAACCACGTCATCACAATATCATATGAACAGAGTAAGAACCAAAAAGCCATTAACTGACGTTTAATTGTGCTTTTGTCTTCGAAGATGGAACACAAAGACCCGAATTCCACGTCCGACAACGAGACCCAGATCATGTCCCGCCGCATATGGCGTCTGGTTTTGCACCTGACGCCAGTGCCACGAGCTCTGGACCAACTGGACATGTTAACCTGCGCCAAGGCGAGGAAGCTGTCGGTGGAGACTGAGAGACTGTCGGTGTTCATGAGAGGGAAACACAGGGACATACAGGAAAAGATATTGGAGTTTTTAATGTCGAGGCCTGACTTGCAAACCCCACTTGAGATTCCAAAAGATGAGTACAGAGAGCTTTGTTGGAGGCAGCTTTCGGGTTTGGTGAGGGAAGCTGGGATTAGGCCTTTGAGGTATCTGATGGAGGAACCTGCTAAGTATTTTGCCATTACTGAAGCTGCTGGTGCTTTCGACATGTCACTTGGGATTAAGATGGGTGTTCAGTTCAGGTTTGTTCTTTTGCTTCTCTTTATCTTTTAAAGTTTTTCTTTTCCTGATCGGGAGTGGTGGGACTGTGATTGGATTGGAGAATTGTGACGTGATCTCTTGTTATGATCTGGTTTTAGTTAATAAGAAGATGGTTTTAGTTTCTTCTGCTCTTTTCTTTCCAAATGGAAAAGGAATTCCTTCGTATGATCTTTTTAGCCATAGTCTTGCATCAACCTGTTCCTTGGTGAAAAAGAAGTTCAACTTTTTTTCTGAAATCTAAAAACTTTCAATCTTTCCTGGCTGAAAATTGCTTGATGCGATCAAATACTGAATACATGTCAGATTGTGATGAGTTTAATCGTATGATCTGAATTTTTCTGTAGTTATGCTCTTCCATTAAGGTCAGCTGCCTTTGGTTGTTCCCTTTCTCTTTTTGCAATTCTTTCTTCTTTGGGTCAGTTGTTCTTTATCTTGAGGAAGCAGGGGGTTGTACAGGGTGGAGGAACTAAGAATTAAGCTTTGATTTGAAAATGTTGCGCTTTACATTAGTTATCGCCCTTTGGTTCATAATGCTCATACACTGGGACTCTGCATTGACAAGGATTCATAATATTACCTTTAATTTCCAGTTGAGTTGTTCATTCCAAATGGATGCTGTTCGGTTCAGCATCAATGTTATATATTAAACATGACACTGACGCTTAAGTAGAATTTCTGCAGTCTTTGGGGAAGTTCTGTCCTCAACTTGGGTACCAAAAAGCATAAGGATAAGTACTTCGATGGTATTGACAATCTGGATTATCCTGGCTGTTTCGCCATGACAGAGCTTCATCATGGTAAACTTCAATATGTTTCTGTAGTTTGTTGCTTAACTGAGTAATGTCTGGCTGTGTGATCTTAAAAGTTCTTCAGCTTGTTATTGTGCATTAGACACGGTTCACCAAGTCCAACACACTTTTTTGTCTAATCTAGTGAGTTTCATGAAGATTTCCAGTTGTATCTTTCAATATACCAAACTTGAGCGTAATTTTGAGATCAATGCCTTGAAGAAGCTGTATCTTACTTACACCTTGAAATGTTTTGGGAACAACATCTGATAGAATTTGTGCAGTAGGAATTCAGATTTAGAAATTCATGATGTCCTGATATGGATTGCCATCTAGGTTTCATGTTTCAACTTTATTTGTTGCAACTAGAATTTCTAGTGGTTGATTATGGTCATTTATTATCCCTCAACATTTCCTCCAGTGCTGTTCCGCTTGTGTGCACGCTTGATAAGTTGGGATTCTGACCTTGCATACGATTTTTTGTATTTTTTCCAATGATTTTTGGAGGTTTCTGACCTTTACAGTATCTTCTTTTAGCACAAGTGATGTTATGTAACTGCTTATTTTAATTTTTCACAGGCTCCAATGTTCAAGGCCTTCAAACTGTGGCAACTTTTGATCCAATTACTGATGAATTCATTATAAACACCCCAAATGATGGGGCCATAAAATGGTGGATTGGCAATGCCGCTGTTCATGGAAAATTTGCAACCGTTTTTGCCAAATTGATGCTGCCTACCCATGATAAAGGAGTCTCTGATATGGGTGTACATGCCTTCATTGTTGCCATAAGGGATATGAAAACCCATCAGACGCTTCCAGGTATTGAAATACATGATTGTGGACTCAAGGTTGGCTTAAATGGGGTAGATAATGGAGCGTTGAGATTCAATTCAGTAAGAATTCCTCGAGACAATCTTCTCAATAGATTTGGAGATGTTTCACAAGATGGCAAGTACACAAGTTGTCTTCCTACAATAAATAAAAGATTTATCGCTATCTTAGGGGAGCTTGTTGGTGGACGTGTTGGCCTTGCATACTCTTCAGTTGGTGTTTTGAAGGTTGCTGTCATAATTGCCACCCGATATTCTTTATTGCGCCAGCAGTTTGGCCCTCCCAAACAACCTGAAGTCAGTATACTTGATTATCAATCTCATCAGCACAAGCTGATGCCAATGCTTGCTTCAGCTTATGCATTCCATTTTGCCACTCTGCATCTGGTGGAGAAGTATTCTGAGATGAAAAAGACTCATGATGAACAACTGGCTGGAGATGTTCATACACTCTCCTCTGGTCTCAAGGCTTATGTGACATCATATACAGCAAAATCATTGAGTATTTGCAGGGAAGCATGTGGTGGACATGGATATGCAGCTGTCAACCGGTTTGGTAGCTTGAGGAATGATCATGACATTTTTCAGACATTTGAAGGGGACAACACAGTGCTACTGCAACAGGTTATTGCACATTACTTGAGAATTTAGGATGTGAATGTCTAGCTTATTCATAGAATTTTGACAATTAAATTTATGGAGCTAACTTTGGGTGGTTTAAGTAATATTTAAGACTATGGTAGCCATCTGCATCTGCACTCACCTTGATTTACCTCTTGAAATTAGAAATGATCTAAAATTTGTCATTAGAAACCTGAAGAGCAATAAATTTGAAGAAGCCTAGTAGCTAGATTTTCTGTGGTCATCTTTGTATCGTGTTCCTTACCCTTGTGGAATTACAAGCGGAATATGCCTGGAGGGTTCCCTACCATATTTCTAGTTATTCAAAGACTATGGACCATCTTATGGATGATATTTACGTACATATAATACATAAAAAATGAATGGCATTTCAAGAGATTGTAAAGCTTTGATTGGCAGACTGGTAAATGATGGTTGAGTTCAACTTCTCAGGTAGTTCGCAGTCTGAGTTTGTGATGAATTCTTTATTCTCTTTCTTGAAATCTATATTCTGGTTTTGGTGGAGTTATCTGAAGATTCAATCGTAATGCAGGTAGCAGGCTTTCTTTTGAAGCAATACCAGGAAAAGTTCCAAGGTGGGACTCTGACAGTCACTTGGAACTATTTGAGAGAATCCATGAACACTTATATGTCTCAACCAAATCCTGTGACTGCACGTTGGGAAGGTGAAGAACATTTGCGAGATCCTAAATTCCAGTTGGATGCCTTCAGAGTAAGTTACTTGATTTTGTAACGTCTGAAAGCTGCTGTAACTGGTAGAATAGTCTATCTGTATTTACAGCTTCTGTTACTCTTGACATTTCAGTATCGAACGTCTAAATTGCTACAAAGTGTTGCTCTACGATTAAGGAAACACGCCAAAACTCTTGGTGGCTTTGGTGCTTGGAATCGAAGCTTGAATCACCTTCTCACACTTGCAGAGTCTCATATTGAGTCAGTCATCCTTGAAAAGTTTATTGAAGCAGTGCAAAAGTATTTCCTACTCCTGGAATGACAAATTGTTCCTATCCATTTTTATGCTGTTAATTTGCTGCTAAACTTGCATTTTCTATGTCAGATGCCCCGATCCACATTCTCAAGCTGCTCTCAAACTTGTCTGTGATCTTTATGCTTTGGATCGAATCTGGAAGGACATAGGGACCTACCGTAACGTCGACTATGTTGCTCCAAACAAAGCTAAGGTATTGTCATTTTTTACCAAGAATCATAAGGTTGCAGGATTGCTTTTCTGATTTTACAACATGAAAAGGATACGGTGTTATCTAATTATTAACCAAAGGTGCAGTTGATTGAAGAAGAATCAATCTTTTCCCTATTGAGTGTTTCATGCATGCACTTAAAGAGGAAGAGAGATTTGTAAAATGAGCTCATTAGCTAGAAAAACATGAACCCCGTATCCTAATTTTCTCATCATCTTCATTCTATGTTATAAAAACACATTGAGGATTGGAAACCAAAGCATTCTCATCCTTCCTGGTCTCTCATCCATAGAGCTAAACAGGCCTGACAATGTTCATATTAACCTAACTTTCAGTAACGTGCAGGCAATCCACAAACTCTCAGAGTACCTGAGTTTCCAAGTGAGGAACATTGCAAGGGAGCTCGTAGACGCATTTGATCTTCCAGACTTTATTACACGTGCCCCCATTGCCATGCAGTCAGAAGCTTACAGTCGGTATACACAATGTGCTGGTTTCTAGTTTCAGGGAAAACAAGAAAGCCAGCAAAAAGTAAGAGGAAAACCTAGTAGGCTTTCTATGTTTCAGGGAAAACAAGAAAGCCAGCAAAAAGTAAGAGGAAAACCGAGCAGGCTTTCTATTCAGGTCATTGTGTTCTCATCTCAAGCACTATATTTTGCTCGAAAGAGTAACATAAGGCTTTGTTAGAGTACCCACTTTGATTGAAAATAAAAATATTAAAGGCTTAATAAATAGTAAGGGTCAACAAACTAAATGACTAGTTAAGTCATTGTTGCAATAGTTGGATCTAAACTTAATTCTTGTTAATAGACTCTACACTCTACTTATATTAAAAATTTCAATATGGTATTAGATAAGGTCTAGTCTAGATTATTAATTTTCTGGTTGTCTATCTGAATCAATGTTGCGAATACCGTACCGGACTTGGTACCAGATTGAGTTCTGGTACGGTACAGTACCGGTATCGGTTAATACCGGATATCGTTTCGGGTAATTTTTTAAATTTATAAAATAGTCCCTGAATTTTTTAAAAAATTACAAAATAGTCTATTGTCATATTATACAGTTGTACTATGTCTCCAAAAATCATAATAATAAATAATAATTCCAATTTAATTTAATTTATAAAATTAATTTAATAATTATTAATAAATATA
>JANIIA010000190.1:59167688-59184194 GCA_027478495.1 Erythroxylum alaternifolium | reverse complement strand
TTTCAGTGGTTGAAAAAAGATGAAATGAATAAAAATTTTATTAATTTTATTAATTATTGATTATTGTATAAATAATTTAAAATATATTATTAATTATATAAATTTAAAATTATAAATAATAAAATATTAAACTAAAATAAGAAAATATAAATAATATAAATTTAGCAAATTAAATATTTCATAAAAAATATATTATTAGTCATATAAATTCAAATTATAAATACTAAAAAATTAAATAAAAATAAAAATAAAAATAAATTTATTAAATAAAATATTTTATAAAAATATATTATTAGTCATGTAAATTCAAATTATAAATAATAAATTATTAAATTAAAATAACAAAAATATAAATAAAATAAATTTAGTACTTGCTTTCTATTAGTTTATGGTATAATAGAAAATAATAATTATCAGAAGGTTATTAATGAAAAATAGAATTTTTACCGTAGAAGCACTTTTCTATCGCAACCCTCTCTCTGCTTATTAATTTCTACAGTGGTATTGCAATTTCATCCATCCTCCGATTGTTCATCTGCAAATTTAAACATATTACTGCGTTTGAAAACTACGGTGAATAAGTATTTACTCAAACCGCACCGCAGATCCAAACGAACCCTAAGTAAGACATTGGCTTTCTGGCGTTGGTGTAACTGTCTGTTTACTCTTTGATAGTGGCTTGGTACTTGGACAAATATTATAAGAACTTATAAATGATTTAATTTTAAAAATTACTTTGTAATTAAATTTTTTTATACAAACAATTTTTAATTTTAGTTAAAATAATAATAAATTATATGCAACATAAATGTTACACGTGTATCAATCAAATATTACTTAATTATTATCAATAATTAAAAATTTTATATGACATTAACGACTGATTTTATTTTAAATTATAAATAAAAATATAAACTATAAACTATAAACTAAAAAAAATAAAGGCTATAATAAAAATATAAATAAAATCAAACAATTCCTTAATTTTATACGTGTATTAGTACAAGATAATACACATAATATAATCAAGGAGATATTGATTAATCCAACAATAAGTCAGACGTAAGCTTGGGCTCGATCAAGAGTACTCAATTAATGGACTTAAATTAGTAGGAGATATCACAAAAAGCCTATATTATTCTGTGTCTTATAAATATTTATAAAAGCTATTTTGTAAACTTTTCAAATTAGGAACCATTGTCTTTTGATCCAAATATTCTTAATAATTTAGTTATATTCTTAAAATTTGTATTAATTAAGGTATGTTACCACTAAATAATTTTATAATCATTTTCATTTGATTTTTAACTTTTATATAATTTATTAAAAATGTATAATTAATAAATTATTACAAAAAAATTTTAAAAACTTATACAGCTTGCACTTGAAAGAATGAATACGAGCTCCTCCTTTATTAAAAATAATTGCACCAAACCTCGGCTTGCTTTTCTAGTAATATAACATTTGCATGTTAAGTCTTTCGGCAATACAATTTTTATGGATCTTGACTGTACCAAATGTCTTGGCCTTTGCCCTATTTTTATCACGAAGGGTGGTGATGCCAATCAAGCAAGAAATACAGGGATCCTTCATTTTCTTGAATTGGAAACTGAGGTCATATACATCGACCCTATTAGTGTCTTACTACAGATTTCAATTAGTAAATCTAACAACCATGTCCTCGTTCTGAATTCATCATGCAGTAATGTTTCTTTTCTAGGTTCATGGAATAATTGAAAACTAGCAAGAATAGTAACAACGTGATACGATCTCTACATGTCAGAGTAAATTATTGTCATGACCCGTACCAAAAGGTCGTCGTGTGGACATAAAAAAGGACTAGACCCTTTTATTCGAGAATCACCGGTGACCGGCCACTAAGTTGTGTTCGTGGTCTGCCGAAGCTTCGTGCATTTGAGAATGAGAGGCCATTCTAGGAGGAAAGCTGACATGTTGCTGGAAAAAATGAGAAGCCTCCTCGAATGTCGAGTATGGCCAAGTTTAGTGAGACCCACAATACATCACATCAAGGTTTATATTGCATAGTGTAGATTATATTAGGATTGATTAGTAATTGTTTGATAATTATAATTTATGTTAATATAATTACAGATAATGTAATAACAATTACAATAAATCTCGATAGGTTATAATATTCTTGGAAGGATAAAATATAAGGCTTTTTCGACAATTTAAATAACTTGCAAATTTTAAAATTTTCTTATATTTTCGTTAAATATGACAATAACATAAATATAAAATATCAAACATAAATTAATTAAATATTATTAATATAACAATTCAATCAAATTTTTAGAATTTATACAAATTAATTAAATCGATAATTTGAGATAATTACATTAAGTTATTAGTCTAATTAATTTGATTAAATTTAAGAATTAATTTTGAATGATTATATAAATAACTTTTAATTAATATACATGTGATATTAATGCCACGCGTATTTTATTACTATTATTAAATAAACAATTTAAAATAAGTTTTTAAATTAAAATTGAAGAATTTTTTAAAATTTAAATTATTTAAATCTCAAGAAAATTCTATATTTTCATTTTATTATAATTTTTATTATGTGTAGAGTATAGAGCTCATTAACAAGAATTGGACTTAGGTCAACCATTGTCAAAATGACTAGAACTAGTCATTTGAACAGTTGACCCTTACCATTTATAAACCGTTTAATATTTTCATGTTTAGTCGATATAAGATACTCTAATATTCCCTTCAAGTGCAACTAGGATTAGACATTTAATTGTCACTTGAAATAAATGCAATGATAACCGGACCGAGCCGATAGAACTGGACATCTAGACAGATAATCGAAAAATTAATAAATCGAACCAAACCTGCTATGATACTATATTAGAATTTTAAATATGGGTAGACTGTAGAATATATTAATAGGAATTAGGCTTGAGTCAATTATTGTCAAAATGACTATAACTAGTCATTTGGATAATTGACCCTTATCACTTATAAACTCTTTAATATTTTTATGTTTAGTCAATATAAAATACTCTAATATATTTATTATTATTATTATATTGCTGGTGTAATTAGGCAACACAAAATCCAAATCATGACCATATCAATTTCTATTTTCTTCCTGCCTAGAGTTGTCTACATATTCGTGACGTAAGGAAAGGTTGATGTGTTTAAGTAAGCATGTGCTTTCTCTGTTCTTCCTCTTAAAAGTGTGTTAGCAAATGAGAAGATTCGCTTGTGGTCCATGCCAAATAAGTCGCTTTCATTCTTCCGATAAGGCCCATCTATTGTTGAAAGTTGGTGGTAAAAGGACCATGTCAGTCACATGAACGGTCATCAACTATTGCTTTTGTCTGCTTTCATCATTCACTTTTACTGTCTCTAGGTTCCGGACTCTTCCTCGATTGTAATTCAAAGCCACTCTTGTCCGTGACTCGATCGAAATGATCTCTTTTTGAATTAAAAAATAAGACTGTATTATACAATTTTAACAAATTACGCATTTTAACAAAGTTTATATATCAAGATTTATACTGACTTATTAAAATGTTAACATATTTAATGGACAAGATTTCCACTTTACAAAAATTGGATAAAATCATTAATATATATAATATTATTCTTATATTTTTAAAAAGAAACAGTTTCCGTAATTCAAAATTGTAACATTCTAATTATAGTTATGATATTCACGTTAACAATCAAAAGTCTTATTCTTTTACAGAAAACTCAAAGAGTTTAAAACAATTTGTAGATTTCACTTAGATATCTTAAATGATAATGATTGTTTCACATTATTCTCAGCCACACTCAGAAGTTGAATTTTTTTTTGAAAAATTAAAATTTTATACTATAGTTAAAACTAGATCTACATGACAATAAGTTCAAGACCTTAAGTTTGCCATTATATTACAATATGATGAAAACAACACCGGAAGAAAGGCAATATATCTACCTAGAAGATAGATCACAAAAAGAATCATTAAAGACACCACTTATACTTCATGACCCTATATAGTGCTTTGTTAATCTTTATTGTTGGTATTTAGGATTTTTCTTTCTCTTTCTTGCTGACTTACGTTTTGAAGTTTTGGATTGTACACAAAATCCTCCTGAAATGTCAGAAACTCAAACTGTAGCTGATGGGGAATCACATTCTTCTACTACCAAGTCCGAACTACTTTCTCGAGAGGAAACTATCGTCACATAAGAAGAAGAATTACAATTCAATGCTAAGACGTGCTCTACCCTAGGACGTGTTGCACTATGAGAGGTGATAGTCTCATATCCCTTACTTGTCATATTGCTATCATTTAAATTTTCCATTGTAGTCTGTTTTTTATAATCCAACCTACTTTTAGAGGTCTCATGTTGCCTAATAGATGCTATTGGGGTCAACATATTAGCCCAATCTATTTGACATTGCTCTAAATATTGTGAGTTTGATTGTTCCATGCCAATATCTCGATGCTCCACATTGTCTGCTCTATAGTTGTCTATAGCTGATTGTTTTGGCATTACGCTGGTAATCTCAATCTGTTGAGTATCCTCTGTAACCCTCTCAAAACATGGTTCCTCTATAGAGACTCCAGCTGTCTTACTTTGCATGACATCAACAGTAGTAGCATAATTAGCATAATTTGTCAATTTCAGACTCCATGTAATATGCTCTGTTGATTGTTCCTTCTCAAACAAAATATCACCCTTAGTTTGTCTATCAACCGCTTCAGGATGTTTCCCTATGTTCCTTTCGGTTAGAGGGATCTGGGTAAGCTGCTCGTGGATTTGACTCGGAATTGTAGTGCCAGCTTTGACTTCAATCCCCATTAACTCCTTTTATCAATCGGTTTTATACCTCTTTCCAGTTGGAATCTATTTTTTACCATTGTGTGGCTTTCAAAGATACGATAGTTGTATTTCTCCTTTCACCATCTCCCCAGATTCTCTAAAATGCATAATTGGAGGACAATCTGGTAGTGTAGCCTATCGACTCACTTCTATTCATATTTTTGCATATTTTATCCTTTCCACTCCTGATGCCTGTGTATGCATACCTAATGGTATGTTCAAGGAACTAGCAAGAAAACTTAATCCTTGCGAGGTCTACAATTTAAGCAGTAAATTATGAAAGTGGACTTAAATTGGGAAAGATTCAACACATTCCTTATTAAAAGCAATCCCTGGCTTTCATTTATGTAGAAACATGAGTTGAACTTAAAATTGATGATGCTAAGTTAGTGAATGAATCAATCAGACCACAGTTAACTCTTGTCTACAAATATAAGAGATGTTCTGGTAACAAAATGGAGAGATAGACTGTATAAATTTATTGTTTGAATAAATATCTAAATGACAAGATCATATCTCTTAAAGACTTCTTGACAAAATTTGGCTCCAAAATGACATAAAACTTGATTTCGAGTCATCGTGTTAATCATGCTCGAGTTAGATCCCAAATATATATAATAATTTATTTAGTACATAATAAAATAATAATAATTACATATTCTACTTATGAAAAATAATAATAACTTTCCGCAAAGTGGTTGTTTTTGTACGAAAAGTTGCATTAAATTACTATACCAACTCCGGCGACAATAATTAGTGATCACGACACGCATAATTTAGATGCATCGTGATCCTTGCCATTTTTATAAACATTTACCGATAGAGCTTGTGGTCCTTACACACTTGGAATTTGTTCGAATTGACAATTCCAGCAAACCCAACATCCAATGGCTGAAACCTAGAGTTGATATATATTGATACAATTTGGTATACTTGTAATTTGTAAACCTAAAAGTTATTTCTTCTTTTAGATAAATCCAATTAAAGTTATAACAGGAAAACGATGTTGGCTTTTGTATATATTTAGAGGAACATTTGTTGGATGGACGAATTCTTAAAAATTAAGAAAATATTAAAATCTGTAAGTGTAACTTAAATTAAGATCATTATTTAATTTTAAATTATTAACTAATTTATTAAAAATATATAGTTTTGTAGATTATTACTTGTATTTTTATTTTATTTTAAGTACACCTTAAAAATAGTGATTGTAAATTTGAATTACTATAAAGGTACTTCTTTAGTGGTTAAAGTTTTTTTTTTTGAAAGGTTTAGTGGTTAAAGTTATATTCCCCAAATCTTGGTGGGGTAATATTGCACCAAAAGTTTTTTTTTTTCAATTATCTGTTTTCATTTGAATCTATCGCATGGTTTATGTTGTTATTTTATTTAATAATTTATTTAAAAACATAATTTCAAATACTATTTTAATACTTTGTTTGTTTGTTTTATTTATTTATTTGTTTTCTTTCTTATTTGTGTATTTATTTATTTATTTTTCTTTTCTTTTTATTTTTTATTTTGTTTGTATTTATTGTATTATTTATTTTAATTTTTTATTTGTTTGTATTTATTAAATTATTATTATTATTATTATCTTTTACATCTTATTTTAATTTTATTTTAAAATTTACTTTATTATTTTAACATGTAATTTTTATTAATTTTTATTAAATATTTTATTTTATGTAAATCTATCGAAAGTAATCTCTCTATCAATTAGGGTAAGATTGCGTATTTCTACGTTTCTCCAAACTTAGCATAGCATTGAGACTCCTGTTGAGATGTTGTTGTTAAATTTAAATATCAATATAAATTTAAAGAATAATAAAAACTATACATGCAAAAGTAATTATCTTATCTTCTTATTCTTCCAAATAAGGATTTGATATTAGAATTCACAGATATTAGGCAGAATGCACGTAAATTCTAGATTCTAGACTTCGTAAGTTTTTGTAACTTGTTAGCTACCAATGATGTTCGAATTGCCTTTGGTTAGCAATTAAATTAGAGCATGTGTCGTGAAAGTGCAATTTCCATGAAAGTTTGGCATACATCACTATTTAGTATATTTTTCTACTTTTCATTATCAAATGGTTTTAAAGCGGCCTTAGGTTTCGAAAAAGAACAAGCCATTTATATCCCAAAGAACAATTACGTCACTATCATTTATTCACGATGGCTGCTTCTTTTATAATCAATACATGCTTTTTATAGGTTTTTCACGTGATTAAATTTAGGTATGTTAAAATGTATTAATTGCGTCTTTCAATTTATTTACATTTTAAATTAATATATTTTTAAATCAAAACTTATTTTTAAATGGCAGAAATAATTACAAATTTTTTTATGAAGTATAATTTTATATCTTGTCAATCAAGTTTTATTCTCAACAAATTAAAATGAGTATAAATGAGTCATCCTAATTCTTAATAGTTATACTAAATATGTAATACGAAGATTAAATTAAAAAATTCATATTTATGAGATGTGACTTCTACCAATTAAAAGATTTTATTTAATTTTTATAACTCGTGTTAAAAAACGAATTTAGTCAAGCCCAATATTTTTTATAGCTTAATAACTAATTCTTGAACATTATAATCCTTTTTCGGAGGATTGGACAAAAGCTAGAACAATAAATAACAATATTTAGTAGAAATTTTATTGAATTGTAAGGTCTAAGAAAGTCTAACAGTACATAACCTTTCAATTTGCTTGTGAAAAAATGTATTGTTTTATGTAATTATTTTTAATTAGTGATAAATACAAAAACCCAAAAAGTGCAAGCCCAAAGGCCTGAAAGGAGAGCCTAACCCTAGAAAAATTGGTGGGGATCCATTCATCTCCAAAGCTTGGGATCTTTAACTTTATTTGTTGGCTTCTCTTGCCAACAGAGGTCAAAATGGACCAAGTATACAGTTTGATCCGGATTGACCAGGCTACGAGAGCTATGAGCCGAAGTTAGGTAGGTCACGAGTCGGCCCAGCCTATCCCATAGTTTGACTATTATTTTCAAAATAATATCATTTTAAAAATTTTTTCTCTAAAAAAAAAGAGTTGGGTTTACGTTGCCAACCAATAGCCCGTTAGGCCATAGGTAGGACTACCATGACTCAACCTGATCTGACCCGTTAATATCTCTACTCTTGCTTAGAACTTAACTTGTATATTTAATACAATAAAATATTAATTTAAGAATTAAAGTTTAGGATTTAGGATTAAAGATTAAGACAGGCCGGCGATCGAGAAGGGCAAATTCCATACTTTGGAAGGAAAAGAGAGAGAATCTACGTTAATATGTATATAAATCCACTCTATTTTAATATGTATATAAATCCACATGTCTCTTCACTTCGGTACCTTCTCTCGGACTATTTCATGGAAGCTTGCCTAAGACTAAATTTACAGTAAGTCCAAACTTAATTGACTTATATATATATATATATATATATAAGATTTAAGGTTCAATTGATCTTAAACTATTATAAAACTGTCTAAAGATTAAATAAAATTAAAGAATTTTAAATACTAATGAAAAAGATTGTCCTTACCCTTTAAATAACTAAAAAAAGATTATTAAATAAAAATTAATAAATCTATTTTGGTTTATAAAAACTTGTTAATTAATATATTTATCGGTTTTTAAAAGCAAAAGTTGATAAAGTAAATCGAACCAAAAAGTTGAAAACCAAATAAAAAAGTTAGACGATTCAAAATTTTTATAGCTGAACCGGTTAAGTTTTTTAATCAGAAAAGGACAAGACATATATATATATATATATAAAAGGTATTCCTTTTTATATGTCGGTTAATTAGTGTTCTGGTTTTGGAGTTTAGGTGCTAATTTTTGTGTATACACATTCAAGCACAAAAGGTTGGAACAGATTTAATTAAGTATAATATCTTATGCTTACCTAACCAAAAAAACAATGGGCAAAAAGAAGCTGCTCTGACGGTAGTGTGTTTTGTATAGTATAAAATTGGTTTGGGATAAGATAGGAATGTTAAAAAATACAAAAAAAGGTTTTAGTTGGCCGGCAAAGGAATACCTATATTAGAAATTTTTAATATTGATAGATTCTAGAATTTATTAATAAGAATTAAATTTGGATCAACTATTGTCAAAATGACTAGAACTATTCATTTAAATAGCTGTTCCTTACTACTCATAGACCTTTTAACATTTTCATACTTAATCAATATAAGATAGTATAACAATTTAGTTTGATATTTAATACTATTAATTGCTTAATAACATATTTAAAAGTGTTTAAATTTTTAAGCTTTTTTTAAATTTAATGTCAAAAATTTTAAAATTTTCAATTTAATAAATAACCTTTTAAAATTTTTATAAATAAAGTCCGAATGTTAATTTTGATAATATAAATTATCCATAAATATCACGTGAATGTATATCTATTAGTTACATGAGTAAAAACTAATGTTTTAAAAGTTGTTACTCGATTAAAAATTTTAAAAACTTGAACACTGAATTGAAAAATTCTCAAAAGATTGAACACTTTAAGATTATTTATCCTTGTGTTCTTTTATTATAGCTAAAAAGCTATTTTGCAGATTATTAGCATTATCTGTTGTTAAGGTATTTGGCTATTTTCTATACGTACAAGATAGTTATGTTGGATAATGTATTTTAGTCATACATTCATTTCTAATGATTTTTTTTGGTCGTACACTTATATATATATACACCTTAATTTAGAATTTGAATTCAATTTTGAATAATTTTTAAAATCCTTTCAATATAAATAAAATCATAATTTTAAATTTATATTTTGTAGTTGAAAATTACACATCAATTATAACCCTAGTCGTATAAAGCTTCTCATTTTAATTTTTACTATATTTCATTGTAACAAAAACATTAAGAAATGGAAGATTAAGTTTTCAATTATTTTATTTTAAAAATAAAAAATCATTTCAAGATGAATCTTTAATTTTTCTTTTTTACTTAAATAAAAAACTCTATAATACTTATAAATAAAATTTAAATTTATATATTGTAATTACCAATGTTTTAAAAACAAAGTTAAACCGATGAAAAAAAAAATTTAAAGTTTAAAAGGTTCAATTAATAGTAGATGTTCAAAAAATTGACTGAAAATTGAATAAAATTGAAAATATTGAAATTTAATTGAAGGAGAATGTCTTTATTTATTGAAGAAATTAAACTTAAATTAAAAAGGAAACAATTAAATAAAAATTAATTAGTTTATTTTAATTTATAAAATCGATTAATTTATGAAAATCAACAAGTTAATTAATTAATAAATTAAATTGTTTTAATAAATAAAGATTATTAAAATAAATAGAATCAAAAAATAAAACTAAATTAAAAAATTGGCAGATTAAAAATTTTACGAATAAACCGGCCAAACTAATTTAATTTTTTAATGATTTATAATTGTCATTTTAACGTTATTATAGTAACTACGTTATCGTTACGCAATCATTCACAATCCATTGAACCCTATTCGTATTCTTGCAAATCGAAATCAATTCACAAAAAAACATTGTCGTTATCGATATAATTTATGTGTTTTGACTACTTAAGAATATAAACTTCTTGGGCAGGACCACGTGTAAGACAAAGAGTGATTAAGATTTGTTAGATATATATTGTATATATTTACTTATTTTATTTTGACATATTTTAATAAATTGAGCTTATCAAATTTTTTTATTGTCTTGAATTCAAAAGAATGATTTGAATAATATTATAGATAGTATAGGATCCTATTTTGAATAGAAGTAAATATTGTGAAAACTTGTGGGCTTGATGTGAATGTAGTAGATGAAGGATATTGCTGAAAATTTTATTTCGAATTAAGTTGTCTTGCGTAAAGTAGTAGCTAAAGGGTATGACTAGAAATTTGGTTATGAATTAAGTTATTTGAGTTAAAGTAGTGGCAGAAGGGCATTACTGTAAGTTTCATAGTGAATTAAGTGACTTTCTGCAAAATATACGATGGTGTGGTTACAGCGTAAAAGGGTATTAGTGTGAAAGACCTACGGTTGTTGTTTTCTTGGTGATGTGGGCGAATGCTTTGGTGGGGTGCATGATTTTTGTTAATTAATAAATTGAATTGTTTTAAATAATAAAGATTATTAAAATTGATTAGTTTACGAAAACCAACAAGTTAATTAATAAATTGAATTGTTTTAAACAATAAAGATTATTAAAATAAATCGAATCGAAAAATTAAAAACTAAATGAAAAAGTTGGGTAATTAAAAATTTTACGATTGAACCGACCAAGTTAATTTGATTTTTTAATGATTGATAATTATAATAATAATTGTCATTTTAATATTATTATAGGAACTACGTTATCGTTACGCAATCATTCACAATCCATTGAACCCTATTCGTATTCTTGCAATCGAAATCAGTTCACAAAAAAACATTATCGATATAGTTTAAGTGTTTTGACTACTTGAGAATATAAACTTCTTGAGCACGACCACATGTAAGACAAACAATGATTAAGATTTACTGTTCTTTACTATTAAATAAGCGAGAACAGCTAGGGAGGTCCTAAGAAAGCAGAAATACATGGTTGTCAATTCCCTGCCAAAATTACGTTCAACGTGACTCCGGCTTGAAAGAATATAAAAATTCCAAACAAAGCAGAAACCTAAGAATCACGCTTCTTCATGCTTATAAATCATGCTCAGAAAGCAACCAAAGGACTGTTTTTTCTTCATCTCTCTCTGATCTCTTCCTCGTATAGTAAAATGGAGATGTCCCTGCAATTGAATTGCAATGTGGCAAAAATGGGTCCAAGAGTAAGGTCAAGGCAAGAAGCTCACAATTACCTTTATTGTAGGGCTAATCATCATGTGGTAATGCTCGAGAAGAAGACAAATTTCTATGAAGTTCTTTCTCTAAGGTCCAAGAGTGTAGGGTTTGATGAGATAAAGAAGGCATATAAAAGCATGGCACTGCTCTACCACCCTGATGTTTGCCCTCCGTCGTTGAAGGAAGAGTCCACCAAGCGATTCGTCGAGGTTCGAGAGGCTTATGAAACATTGTCCGATCCGGTTTCACGTCGAATTTACGATGATTATATGTTGGAATGGGATAGTTATAAGAAAAATGTGTTCCCAAAAGCTGTGTGGGAGAAGCAACTGGAAGGACTGAGAAGACGATCTCATCAGCGATCAATGAGGAAGGTGTAAATGGCGGCCGGCTTTGACTATACCATCATTTTACGGTCTTCTTCCTATTCGTTAATTGTTTGTAAGGTTGCATAGTAGACCGGCATCCACTTTTCACCTATTTTTATGTGAATCTTATACATTAAAAATCGAGTGTAGGAGCTTGAATGTATCAAAGAACATGTAAGATGAGATATTTCAATCATTTTACAGAGCCTTTTCAATTGATTTGGAATCTCTTTGATTCGTGTGCAAACTTCATATATATCCATTCTCAATCCGATACTTCCGGTAATGAAAAGTCTGCAATTGAGCAACTCGACTCTAGCGAATTCATGACTATAGAGCTCTTTAATGACACTTAAGAGGTTTAAAGAATTGAGAATTGGTGAATGAATTTTTTACAATTTAACAAAAAATTTGACTGATTTTAAATTGATTTATGAAAAGAAATGAAAATTTAAATTATTTTTAATTAAACAATCAAGAATAAAGTAAAGAATTTTAAAAAATAAATCATGAACCGAATTTATAGTGTTCAATAAATAAATTTTCCACTGATCTCAATCATATAATTAAGAATAAAGTAAAAATGTGAATCATTTAAGCAATCAATTTAAGGATTTTGACAACTTCAACATTTGTATAAGAATTTTTTGATAAAGTGGGAGTATAGAGCTCATTAATAAGAATTGGGCTTGGATCAATCATTGTGAAATTACTATAACTAGTTGTTTGGATAGTTAATCCTTACCACATATAAACCCTTTAATATTTTTCATATTTAGTCAATATGTGATACTCTGATACTTCCCCTCAAGTGTAACTGAGAGTCTGAAACTGGACATCCAGTTGTCACTTGAAATAAACTTAATAGTAACCGAGCCGAGCCGTTAGGATTAGACATCCAGACAAACAACTAGAAAACTAATAATCCGGACTAAACCTACTCTGATACTATATTAGAATTTTTAATATGGTGAAAATGTAGAACCCATTAACAAGAATTAAATTTGGGTCAATTATTGCGAAAACTAGTCATTTAAATAGTTAACTCTTATTAGTTATAAACCCTTTAACATTTTCATATTTAATCAATATGAGATATTATAACACTTTTTCATATTTTTAGGTCAAAACGGGGATTAACTAAGTTTTAAGTCAACTTATAGCCGGTTAACAAATCAGGTCTCTACGCTAATTTGGATGGATACTTCGGGGCGGCCAAGGTCATAATAACATTTATGTTTCCAATGAATCTCTGTAAATGTTACTGTAGATGCAGGGGTTTGTTTTATGCAGAAACTTTGTAATAAGATTCTCTGTTGTGAGTTATTATGACAATTGAATACAATGTAAACATAATTAAAAATTATATACATAATTAGTAGTAATTACAATTACGATAAATTGCGGTAACGGTTCTAACTACAATTGTAGTTGCGATATGCAACTTAAAATCCTCGAGTTTTAGGGTTTTGACCAACATTTTCACTAAGAAAACATCGTCCATGTTTTCTTTTAATAAGAAAACGGTCCGGATTTTTCTTTTGTGCCGTCTAATGGTTAAAAAAATTCCGATCTGTTGGATCAGTTCAATAGTAATATTTTAAATAGCTTAATGTTTTGATTCTTTTTAATTTTTTGATTCGATTTTTTAAATAATTGTTATTGTTAAAAACCGATTAATTAGTCAATTTTTTATAAATTAATAAATTCTTATAAACTAAAATAAATAAATTAATTTTGTTTAACAATCTTCTTTTTCAATTAAACTTTAAATTTTTTGATGAATAAAGATAATCTTTTTTAATTATATTTTAAATTTTTTAATTTTATTCAATTTTTAATTAATTTTATGACGGTTACTATTGATTGAACCTTTTAAAATTTTAACATCGTTTCATTTTAGGTCTGATTTTTAAAACAATAATTATATCGATTCTAAGAAACATGGTTTGATAGTTAGGTGGAAGAACTTAGCGTAGATCTCTTAGATATGGTTTCTGTTAAATCGTGTGAGCTGTATCTTCTTCACATTATTATTTGAACTCCAAAGAGGAGGAAGTTTATGTAACATCTTTGATTTGGAGTACAAGCCCTGCGTCACTTGTCCATTATCGCACGACAAGTGGGTCTTACCTAATACAGTTAGTCTCTCAAACACTAGACCTGTACATATGCAATGCATTCCTTATTTGATGGCACATTTCCATTTGTATTCTCACTATGTCGTGGTCATCAAATTTTGCTTTCGTGAGAGGTTTCAGTGGTAAATCTTGTCGCTCTTACGAGCCTTCTTATTCAAAGAGGTCAAAAGTTGGAACTAAGATGAAAAATTATTGTAATCTATTAAACTTTGAAGAAGATGATGATTGGATAGAATGCATTAGATTGAATCGAATTTAGTATTTTAAACCTAAGTTATTAATTAATAAAATACATAATTGGCAAAAGGTAAAAGACATAACATATATAGTGTAAAACACATTTATGAAAATTTTGTTCTTTTAAACTTGGTTAAAAAATAACGAAAAACTTTTTATAGTGTGAATATAAAATATAGATTAATCAAATTAAATATTATTAATATGATAAATTTACTCTTAAACTCGATTTGAACTAATTAAATTTTACTTAAATTTATAATTTAAGGTAATTATAATAAATTATTATTTGTAATAAGATTTAATTAGTTTTAGTTTGAATTTAAGAGTTGAATTGAATTGTCATGCAAGTAATATTTAATTAGTAGTATTTAGTTGTTATTTTAATCAAAGTTCAAGAGAAATTTTTTAAAATTTTGAAAATTGAGAATTTTTTCGAGAATTTTAAAAATTATGAAATTTTATAAGATATTTTAAACTACAAGAAAATTCTATGTCTTGTAACCATTTATTGAATATTGTATGTATTCAATAATTTATTTATATATTTAATAACTCAATAATCATTGATTAATAAAATACATAATTTACGAAATATTTTGTGTATCCCATAATTTATTTAGACATATGAAAGCTACCAATTACGAGTTATATCGATATAAAAAAATTGAACAACCCGAGAAGTAATTGGTGACTTAGAAAGCAGGCCAAAGATAAGTAAATAAAAAATAAAAAATCTGCTGATTTGTTGGAAAGGGTAAAGCTCCATTACAAGTAACGTTTCACATTAAGATCACGATGTGTGGGCTCATGCAAGTATACCACGAGTCGATAATGTCACTTCTTTGCTAATGACTTTGCTTATTCTTAAAGTCATCGATCATTTTCTAGGCTTCCTCCTCAGGAGTTCCTGAAAATCTATTAAACTAAACAAAGTTTCAGAGCTAACGGCACACGTTGTGTGTATCTTTGTTCTTACAGTTTTCAAGATTCTCAGAGCGGAATAGATGTGTTTCAACATGGGATATAGGTTTAAGAATGGAAAGCTAGTTCGTGTTAAGGAAGACAATCAAGAAGGAGAGCAAGAAAGGAAGGGATTGCTGGAGAGGGAAATTTGTAAATGGAAGCAACAACATGATCAAAAGCTCGACAAGCTCGAATGATACCGACAAAATCGTCAAAGGTTGCGAACCTATTTCGGACAGTAAGTATATACCTTGTTTCTGGGATGTGTTCTTACCAATCTGATCGGTTTGTTTTTGTTAGAGATCTTCGAATAGATGCAAACATTTATTTTAATGTTCATTTGATCTTTGTCATTTACTCAAGAGGGTCATGACCCATTTTACTTGTAAATGCAAAGAAAACTGATTTTTGTGATTATGAACTGCTTTTTGATTATTATTTATTATATATATTTTTTGTTTTCTTAAACCCATCTCACTCCTATGAAGAAATATGTTTTACTACATAAAAGGGAGTAGATGGTCATTTCACTAGATATATGGATAACTTTATTCTGCTTTTAATTTTTTTTTGTCATAGATAGTTGTTATCGATAATTAAAAAATTCAATTAGCTCGCTGGTTTAATTATAAAAATTTTGAATAATCTAATTTTTTGATTTAGCTTTCAACTTTCCGATTCAATTTAGGGAGCGCTTGGTTTATAGAAAATAATGGGAATGAAAATGAGAATGAATATAGGGAAGAATGGAAATGGATATAATCATTATAATTATGATGGTTGGTTAAAATAAAAGAATGATTACCATTATTATTGATAGTGGTTGATTTGTAAAAAATATTGTAATTAATTAATTACAAAATGAATTATATTTTAATTAATGAATGAATTATATTTTAATGAATGAATGAATTATATTTTAATTAATTATATTACCATTAATTAATTATTAATAATATTTTAATTAATGAATAGTTATATTTTAATTAATAATAATATTTTAATTAAATATAATGTAATTAAATAAATAATAATAGTATTTTAATTAATTATATTGTAATTAATTAATTAATTACAATATTTTAATTAATGAATAATAATATTTTAATTAATTAATA
>JANIIA010000190.1:59146858-59158898 GCA_027478495.1 Erythroxylum alaternifolium | reverse complement strand
TGTTTTTTATTCACAAGCACCTGTCCTAGTTCAATCTTTATACAACTAACTTAATCCAAATCCTTTGCTTTGCATTTCTTAACCCTAGTTAATTTAAAAATATCTTTTTTCCATTCTTAGTAGGCAACCTTCTTTACCTTCACCTTATTTTAGACTTCTTCGTTCGACCACCAAAATTCTTTCTTATTACCTTTAACATCTGCTTCTAGTTTTCATACTTCTTCAGACGTTATGTTATTCCTAAGTTGTACCTTATAACTTTTATTTATTAATTCAACCTTTACTTTTAAAACATCATAAATCTTAAATAATTTATCATGTTAGTGGAGGTCTTTCCTAAATTGGAAAGCGGAATTATATTTTCTATTTTCCCTTGTAATGATTCAAATTTGATTTGCATATAATAAAGTACATGAAAAACCAAGGTTTAAAATAATCACAAGATTGATTGGTAATGCATGAATTTAAGTTGTTTTGATAATAAAATTTAAAATAATTTGTATTTTATGCACACTCTAAATATAGTAACTATAAATTTTGTTAATATATTTTTATTAATAAAAAATATTGTGTAGTAGTAGACTCTACAATATAATACAAAAATAATAAAAAATATTAATTTTAAAATATTTAAATTAATAAATTTTATTATATTGTAGAATTTGCAAGTCATAAATGAACATCACCTGCGAGGAATCACGTAAACGTACGTTTGCTAAAAGAATGGATCGTAGTTATCGATACTTAAAAAATGTAACCTTGATCATTTAGTATTTGTTATGTACAAATTACATGTAACCTTGAGGATGTGATAACCTCAAAAAGAATTTGACTAAAAGAAGAATTTAATCAACTAATTATGGGAATCGGAAGGAGTCATCAAATATCGACATTCCATCTCCAAGCCGTTCGTAAGAAACCCAGGACGACGAAACCTTCCATGGATTCAGAACACGGTCATTTCTAACGTTGTACTTCCATTTTTGTTGTTAGTGGTTCAGAGATGGGGATCTCCAAGCATTCATGGTGGTCATCTGAGCAAAGATTGAGAGTGCTTGAGTAACCTGTGAAGAGAGTTTGTCTCTCGGGCTCTGCACAATAATCTCTGCACTCCTTCTGTCATCTGCTAAACCAATTTAACAATTTGAAGATTGTTCATGTCTGCCATGTTCTTGACTCAGAAATATGAAGATAACAACTTCACAGGTACCTTGTTTATGTTTCCTCTTGAATAAGGTACTGCTCTTTGATGTCCAACCGTAGTAGAAGGAGATTTTCTGGCGCTGGTTTCTTCCCTGCCAACTTGTAGCTTTCCATTGCATCTACTCCTTGTTGTAACAGAGGGAGGGTTGTGGTGCCATTTTCGATTAAAATCAGCAGGAAGGCTAGATTCCTAGTTAATTAGCAACATAGAAACACCCCAAGACTTCATCTATTAGAACTCATCATGACGTGGTTTAGAATTGGAGATGAAGAATTATTGATGGTAATGAGTTTTACCAGGAATAGAACTGTAGCACAATGTTTCACGACCTCCAAATTCATACGAACATCATCCAGACTTCTGTGATATGTCAAAACCATAATGATTACTTGTAATTACGCATGTCAATGCAACCGAAGCAAACCTTAGTACATATCTACCTATGTTTCTGCTGTCCTAGGCCAAAGTAGGATGCCAAAGTTGCCATCTGAAAATCCAAAAGAAATCTTCAACATTTTCCAGGAAAATTTAATGCTGAAAGAAAAGAAAGTTGCACTTAATGCCGAGTTGCCAGATGTAATAGAAATGCACCTTCATATTGCCAGCTCTACGACCAAACTTCTGGGACAAAACGCCTAAAGAATCAATCAATCCAACAGGAACTGGCGGAGACCTACCAATCTCTGCAAACGCCTCTCTGATACGAACACAATCGAATCTTTGGATGTTATGTCCTGCCCATATGCGACCGTTAAGAATGCTGAAAATCCTGTCAGCAACATCCTCAAACACCGGAGCACTTGCAACAGCTTCGCGCGTTATCCCATCACGTCGACAAGACGTCAACGACACGACGGACAGGTCCGAGGGTCTAATGAGGGTACTGTAACTCTCAAGCTCCACCAGTTTTCTAGGACAAACGATGATTGCACCGAACTCCAATACCCAGAACCGCTGTCCCCTTTTGTTGGGGACCGTTGTTTCCAAGTCAAAGAACACAATCTCTGATGATGATGAGCATGAATTGTTAGAGGTTTCCATATTTGTACGTACCTGTTGGTTGGGAGTTCAGGGTCTATAGCTCTATTCTTGTCGTTGGGTACTCATATAAATGGTTTGAGTTAAAAGGAGAAGTAGTAAAAGAAGAGAATTCTTGGGGTTGGAGGTTGATTGTCTTGTGGTTCAAGTCAAATAGGGTTTGGATGGACGAGTTTCTTATCTTCTTGGTGATGGCTTATTCATGGCATTTCCAGATAGACAATGGAATATCCGCAGTTGTAAATTAACAAGTAGGGGTTGCTTTGTGTCTAACCATTGGGATCTACAGGACCTCTTGTTACAATCTTCAAGTTCCTTCATCCTCAAGTCTATAGGCTTGTTTGTAGAGCATGGTTTTCTGGGTGTTATGAAACACGTATCTTTCCAGGATGGATATGGTGGAATATTATGGAACACAAACATGGCAAGTTAGACCATCACGTCAAGCCACCGTCAAGCGGCCAATTCCTCCTCCTCTTCTTTCTTGTTCTTCTTGTAAATCTTCTGTTAACGTACGTATAGGGACTATGAAGACCCCGTCTAGAGCATATCTTATTTCTGTCCCTTTGACATTTTGTAATTCTAATTCAAGGAAAAAAAATTATAAATATATATTTTCAATAGATTAATATAGGCCTATTCAATTGGAATCGAACTTTGAAAAATTCAAACTTAAAACGAAATCAAATTTTCGTTAATTTAAATTTGTAAATTAATAGAGTAATAAAGACAATAATGAGAAATCAACATTTAATTAAGACTTAAAAAGGCACATTTAGTTGACTCTAAAATCCAGGCAGGACTTGGACCAAGACAAAAGCATGAAAGCCTCAATGGTTACATCACTTGGGTCTTGATATAAGGGAATGGATCCTTAGAGATGACATTTGAGCCTGGGCTCCATCCGACCCAACTTGAAATTAACGTCCAATTCTGGTTTGACCAAGGTTTGTATAGGGCCTCAAGCTCAACTTTATCCAAAAAAAATTGGACATCAAGTGTAATAAATAAAACATCATTTTGTTATTTTATATTTTTAATTAAAACATTTCAAAAAACACTTAGGCTTGGCCAATTCTAACTGGACCAAGTTGAGCTTGGCCTCGGGTTCGGTCTCAATCGAGCCGTGAGGATGATGATCCATAAAAATAACAATGAATTGGATCAAGCCAAGCTAAGCATACCAAGCCTAACCCTTGTAGAAATGATCTGGCCAAGCTGGGCTCAGACTTGGGCAGACTCAAGTCCAGCCTTGCCCATTACCATCCAATCATCATCCCAACAGCGTTTTCCGTACTTGCGTCTGCATCGAGAAAGTGTATATTTACCGTAACAATGAACCTTTTTCTTGAATCTGGCCTTTCAGGTTTGCCTCTGAAGTCAAATTACTAGCAACATGCTTTTTCTAGGGGACGCCTTAAATTTCAAGAATGAGCTTTTGACATTTGGTTCCTAAATTCTTCTTCAAGCTTTTATCTTGATATGATTCGACTTTGATAAAATTGTTAACTCTGTTAAATAATATCAAAACATATAATAAATAAATTATTATGTACATATAAATTTTATTTCATAAAGTAAAAAGAAAAAGAAAATTAGCAATAGAGCTTTTATTTGTCACTTCTCAATTTGAGAGACTCAAATCAGTTTATATCTGCAACAAAATAGCTAAATGAAGCAGCGAGGTATGATTTTACACCTAAATTCTGGTACATGATGAATCGAAATCATCAGGTGCGACCCGAGAGATCCAGTTGTTGAGCGTGCGCTTGATGTCGGAATGATTAACGTATGCCAATTCATACATACTACACAAATTCACCACAAGGGTCTCATTGAGAGCAACTGTAGGAACCCTTTCCAGGGAATTTTCCAACACCTTAATTGAATCAGATAAATCCCTCAAATACATCAAGCAAATCGCCTTGTTATTGATTGCTACTACATCTTTATGATCCCTCTCAATGCACTCTTCGTACTCCCTCACAGCAGACACATAATCCTTCCCAACCAAATACACCAAAGCTTTGTTCCTACTCACCAGGTTCCTCAACTCAACCTCACTCAACAAACATTCATCATCTTCACCACTCTTCCACTCATTCAACAATTTCTCCACCTTATCAAAAGACTCTTTAGCACCATCAAGATCCCCAATTTGCATCTGAATGTACCCTAATTTGGACACCAGAACCGGGTCCAGAACCCCCCCAGAGATCAATTCAGCAATCAAATTTAAACAAACCCCATGCTCTTTACTGCTCAAGTGCTGACTGATTATACTATTCATAACAAGAAGCTCTCTTTTCTTCCAAACCCTAAGAGAAATACTAGACTCCTCAAGACCTTGTCTTTCCTTGATCTTTCCACGAACATAATCAAGCAACAAATAGAAACGATCTAAACCTTGTTGGCGGTTACCTAATTTGATAGGGATCAAGGCGTGAAGCCATCGGAGAGAAAAGGGGACCATGGAACCGGACCGATTGGGGTAGATTTTGGGATAAGTCTCGTATCGATAGTGGTGGCTGTCCAAGTCCTCAACAATGTCGAGCTCGGCGAGAGAATCCTTGAAACGGCGTAGTTTGGCGAGGGCGAGGACGCTGTAAGCTAGATAGGTGAGGTGGTCGTGTGGGGTGGTGAGGAGAGACTGGGAACGTGCTCGTGAGACGTTCTCGAGGATGGTACGCCAACTGCCTCGGTTGGCTAGGTCTTGGAGAGAAGACAAGTCGTGGGCTAGATCGTTCAGACTGCCGAATCTGTTAGAGAGTGGATCTGTTGTTGGGACTGGTTCGGGTTTTGACTCGAGATCGGAATCCATGGCAGTCGCCGTGCACGGTTGTTAGGGATTTGTCTGGATGTTAGATGATGGAGCTTTTCGCTTCAATTGAGGAAAGGGAGAAAACGGGGTATATATATAAGGGCTTAACCCAAAATGAAATTAAAGGGTCCAAACTTAGAATCAAGGCCCATTCTACCTTATTTTATCATTGATGTAGTTTAATTCATCGGAAGTGAAACTTTCTAAAATTTCGTCTTCCATTTCCTTTCGGTGCGTTGAAGGTGGAATTAGCGTTGGTTATCATTTTATACATATTGTATTTAATGTAGTTACTTCCTGTGGGGATCTCCGTGATTCTGTTCTTGTTACGGGCGAATAGGGTTTCGAGCATTTTTTTGGGTAATTCATTCCCATTAATTTCGTTGAATGTAAAACAAACTTGGAAATGAATTAACCCTAAGTAGACGTCAATAATTCAAACGTCAAAGCTATTAATTACGCACTTTTAGAATAACATTGATCAGTCTACACAGGATCTTTGACGGAAGGTAGCTTGTAAACCGGCATTTGTTGGTTAATGGACGCCTCAACCTGATCCACACATTAATAACAAACGATTTAGGCTCATAAGTAAAATGAAAACTGGACGATAAGTACGCAAACCAAATTTGTGTAAATAGCTTATAATAAGGTTGACACTAAGCAGATGATAATCAAATAAATTATATAAAGCAGACCTGTTCAATATGTCCTTGAGGGAAGTAGAAAACACGTTCATTTTCTCGATGAATAGTTACCAGAGAGCCGACATAAGCATGCCATAGTTCGCAATAAAGAGCAGCTTCGACGTCTGCACCACATGCGCCATCATAAGACTACAGTTGAATCACCAAACAACACCGAATTAAACCAGAGTTCATCTCTAATCCATCCTAAAACACAAACAAATCGTAGACAAAGTTTACTTTTAGCGCCAGAAGAGTTCGTAGAATGACATTGTTGCACCTCCATACTGCTCCTCGGGTTGTTTGGTTCACTGTAATGGAAAAAAAAACCATCTCCTTTAACAGTAGTAAAGGTGTTGTCGCGTTGTTCTCTGGGGTTTCTGCCACCGTTTTCTGACAAACATCTATTCCACCACTCTTATGGGTCTTGACGATTTGCTCAAACAAAACTAGAGTAATGAAGACACGGGTAGCATGGCATTAGCGAGGAATAATTGTGTGATGGCTGATGGGTTTGGGGCCCACGTAATAATGAGATTTGCGACGGGATTTGTGGCGGCGACTTTTATAGTAGTAACAAGCTTCATGGCCTTAGTGATCTTCTGTGTATTGTTCACTGAATCAATGCAGCTCTGGAGTTCACGGAGACCATATTGAATTGGGGCCACAGAAGAGGATCTTGAGGGGTTGTTGGGGGTTAAACTATGGGTAGGATGTTGAAAAGGGTTGAGAGAAGAGGAAAAAGAGAGTGAAGATGTGTCAAAAAGAGAAGATTTGGAGGATACCCATATCGCTAAATTTGCGAAAGACATGATGGCAATGATAGTTTCTGGAGGGTCTAGCTTTCTAGAATATTTCATTTAGAAAAGCTATTCCACCTAAGAACATACATCGACCTCAGGAGTACTTTTAACAATAATTGACAATATCAACAATTATTAATAAAATTGCATGTCTGAAATTGTAAATTGCAAATAAATGGTATAGACCACAGACCTCTAAATTTTGCTGGACCTTAAGGCAATTCTTGTGTATAACTCAAATTGTAAATTTTAATATATAACATAAATACACAAAAATTAGTTATTGGAATGAATATAAATTTTTGTTCAAAAGATATTAATAATTTTGAAACATAAACATCATTTACATAATGCTTTTGATAAGTTCATAATACTTTATATGACATTTTAATTGTCATAAAAATAAATTTGAATTTTAACTCATTTAAATAACAAATAAAGTTTTTATTTTTTATATGCAAATATTAATTTAATTTCTGGTACATTTAAAAGACATTAAATGTTAACTTAATTTTTGAAAATAGTTTAATTTTTCATGAAATAATAGATGGTTTGATAGTGTATCATTCATTAGTCTAAATTTTAAAATTTTTGATCTATCAGTTGTTTGTTGTATATTTGTACTATATCGGATACATGCAGAAGTATCATCTTAAATATGGTGAAATTTATAAATAAAATCAAAGCAAATCATGCATTTATAATAAGTTGTAGAAAATTTCATGATAGAAACTAAATCGTTGAATGTTGAACGAATAAATAATAACAGTGAATTAGTGAGTTTAAAATTGTTTGAAAATGGTAAAAATAAATAACAGTATCCATGAATAAAAAAAGAATAAAATTTAATAAATAATTTTAGGTACCTGAAATAGTTGAAAGTGTTATTCCAACATTGCTATTATCACTTTTTTTGTTTGAAGTTGAACTTCGCTCTAATTCAGCATCATCAATTTGGTGGTAATAGATAACAGTAAAGCATTGCCTTTCGTCCAATGGTTGGATTTGAATAGGTTTGATATGAAGAAGAAAGGTTTTTGTCTTCAGTTCAGCATGAACCTTGTCGAGAGGAAGTTTAATACTCTTTTTACCAAAGAGAAAAGTGTAGATTATTAGTCATATAATAAAGATGCCATAAAAAACTTTTTGTTTAGGTAGACTTATTTATTCCACCGCCCATTTCCCTTGTTTCTCTCTCTCTCTTTATCTTAGAAATTTCATTATAATAAAAACAAGAGCTTTGAGCTTCATTCTTTAGCATTCGTAAGTTCTTCCATTTTTCTTCATTCATCCTTATTATGTTGGCTAAACAATATGAACAACCTCCTCTACATTTTTTTCCTCATCAAATATATCTGCAAAGTGATTACATGAGTTTAGTGAAGTTCAAAAAAGAAATTACGTGTGTGATATTATATCCAGCATCTGTTAATCATTTATTCATTCTCATCATCTTGTATAAAAGATATGAACAAGTTGTTTTGCATTTTTTTCTTAAGCATATCACTTTGCAACGATAATGTAATTTTTCCATGTTTTTCTAGCTTTGACTTGATGTATGCCTTTTTTCAAATTAATTTTTTGTTTGTTTTTATAGATATTGTTGTGCGATCTTGCATTTGCTTTGTGCTATTGAGGTATGTTTTACTTTTCTCTACTAAAAAATTATATTAAGTTTTACTTTATTGCTCAGATATCATTAGTTTGATGAACAATGTAGGCTTTCCATTCCATCACATCTGTATGCTTCATTCATGTATCTTACCTTGTTGAGCTATAAGCTGAGCTTGTCCACTATCAAGCATATACTTCTCATACATCCGAGTTGTTTTGCATTTAAAAAGTGATTTATTACTTTTAAATTATTGATTTATTTTATTTTCTTAAACTAAATTGTAACATCCCACTACCATAGGGTACGTACCCAAGCTTTTAGGCACATAACCTACGATAATGGTATGTTGGAGCAATGGCAAAACTAACTTATACATGGTTTTAACCCGTATATTCGAAAGGCATTATCATTTCTCTTAAAATATTCATTTGTTTCATTCACTGGTAAAGTTTACACTGTTCTACTAAATGATTGCTTACAAACTCTATACACGTTCTAACGATATTACAAAATGACAACAACTAGTTTCCTTCGGGAGTCAGCTGACGGACCTTTAATCCATCTCTTAGTCCTCAGACACTCTATATTCTAACTACACCTTAAGTCTCCTGTCTCGTACCTGAAAAGTCACAATGTAACTTTGATGAGTTTTGCAACTCAATAAGTGAACCATCATCGATGGATTCACCGGATTATACAGATATAATACATCCCAGGGTTATTCATTCAATCAGATGAGCATATATTTAGAAGTAGGCATAACAGAAGATCATTCATTTCAATCTGCATGTTGTTCACACATTACGCACGTAATTGCATGGGACATGCATGAGACTCACATTCGTTCTTTATTGTTGTGACTGAGAGCCTTTTACAGACAGATATAGATATTTTGGCCCATAGGGCTCAATCAGAACAGAATCACGGAGCATAGCTCTACGTGCAGAACAGATTTATCACGGAGCAAAGCTCTACGTGGAAGCGCTTCTAATTGGCTTCTCAAGTCACAACGCCTTTATCTAAGCATGCATTTTATGAAATGCATCAAATCCTGAACAGATCACACACATAATCTCATACAAATGTTCAGATGATATTTTCACAATCATCGGACTTCAGTTCGGCATTCAGCTATCTCTGAGAATCAATTATCATTCAGAAGTTCATATCAAAGTATCAAATCAAACACTTCCAATATGTGATCGCAGAGCAAACTCCTCGGACCTCAGGTCTAGAATTCAGAACCAGCATATATACAAAGTTCAATGGTATTGGAAGGTAACGATTGAATACACACAATCAAATAATCATAGGAATTCATCTAGGTTGACTCACAGTGTGCTCCCCAGAAGTTATTACCCAGATGGTCCGGCAATGTCCGTCTGTCGTCCAATGCGTTCCTCTAGAGCAGACAGAACGTATGCATAATTACCATCTTTTATATAAACATATCAAAAACTATCGAAGTATGGAAAATATGCACGATGCATGTCCAATAGCAACTCCCGGGTTTCTTCATAACTTCTCTCTCTCTCTCTTATCAGAACTTATCGCAAATTTCTAACATCACGATTAAAGTCCTATTGACCTCTTTGCATGACACTCTTTCAGGTCTCTCGTAGACTTAGGAGGATGCAACGGATATAAGTTTATTTACAGAAGGTGCATCTTTACAGACGATGCGCCCTTATAGAAGAAGATGAGTTACAGAAGGAGATGACGTCACCCAGAGAAAGCTGACATCATTACAGAAGAAGTTTTCCTTTTAGCATAACTTTTTCTACAGAGAGCGGATTCAGTTGTTCTTTACATGATTCGAAAGAAGGTATCAAGGTGTACCAATGCTATGAAGACTATAAAGACCAATTTTATATTCTGAGGGGTCAAAAATAGGACAGAAGATATACGATGAACAGTAACCCAAAAGAAGTGGGAATAGTGACACAAACGATGTTTTACACTCACCATAATTTTCTCTCAGGGGATCGGATCAAAGTGTTCTTTATATAGTTTTAAAAAGGATTTTGAGCTCTACAACTTTCATGAAGACCTCAAAGGTCAATTCTATCTTCTGAAGGAGTGAATTTAGGACAGAAGATAGGTATAGACGAAATAAAAGAAGCAAAACACAGAGGGAGTTCATAAACAGTAACATAGACGAATTCATTCGTTTGTGAACAGTAACACAGACGGAGTTCATAAACAGTAACATAGACAAATTCATTCGTCTGTGAACAGTAACACAGACGAAGTTCATAAACAGTAACATAGACGAATTCATTCGTTTGTGAACAGTAACACATACGAAGTTCATAAACAGTAACATAGACGAATTCATTCGTCTGTGAACAGTAACACAGATGAAGTTCATAAACAGTAACATAGATGAGGCAATACAGAGGGAGATGACCTCACCCAGAGGAAGCTGACGTCATCACAGACAAAGTAACATAGAAGGAGTTGTTCACAGAGGAATTAAAACACAGACGAAGTCTGGCTCATTGAGGAATGCATCTTGACAACGATGCATCCTCACGAAAGAAGATAATTGCGACCGAGAATGACTCATACAGAATGCATTTGCATCTGTAATATAACTTACAATAGAGACTGACTCGTAGGGGATGCATTCGTATCCTTACAGAGGAAGATAATGTCAACCAGAGGAATTGACGTCATCGCAGAGGATACAATACAGAAGACGGAAGGAGCAGAACATTTTATCCCTCATACCTATACGAGTTCTATACATCATTTCCATTGCTTTTACACCTCCAAACATGCCAGTATCATCTAGCCTACTCCCTCCTTAGCTCCAAAACATCAACAAACTCCAAGGAGCCAAAACTCACATACGTACTAGAATCACAGACTACTATTTATGCTTACATGTTCTTTCTGCATTTTCTTTCTTCTGTGGTTACTTTCTAACTTAACTAACATTCAAAACCCTCATATCTATTCTCTCCATTGTAAACCCCTTTTCATGCAGATAAGTATATCCAATATGCACATGCTTATTTACATAGTGGAAACAACATTATAACCACTTACTCGCTCAGCAAGTGCTCAGTGTAAGTGTTTTAACACTGAAATCGGAATCAACTCCACAAAAACTGCTAGATCGCTATTCGATGGTGACGGTCAGGGGGAAAGAGTTGCTATATGGAGTATTTTAGTGAGGAATGGAAACTATGATAGATTCTTCCTAACTCAAACAATAAAATACGTGAGTTCATTCTATGCCCCTCACATGTACTATTCATCTCCACTAACCCACCAGTTGTCATAATTACAATCTGTAATGGAGCCTTCCTAACTTAAACAATATTATCCCCATACTCCTCACGTGTACTATTTATCTCCACTAATTCACTAATTGTCATAATGACAATTTGTCATACTTACCCGAAAATGCCAAATGAAAGCATATATATATATAATTGCATGGATGTGCCAAACAGTATATCATAACTTATGTCTAACATTCATTGAGCTTAAGTCATATAAATGTTTCACATAATTACGTGTTCTTAGCATCTGTATAGGTGACGGAATGTTACATAAATATTTTTCAATTTTTTGAGTTCATGATTTAACTTTTAAACAATGATATGAAAATTATTATTATAACGATTAAAATTTCATATAAAGTATTATAAACTTATCAAAAGCCTTGTATATATGAAATTTTTATTTCAAAATTATTAATTCCTTTTGAATAGAAAATTTATATTCATTCGAATAACTAATCTCCGTAGATTTACGTTATATATTAAAATTTATGTTAAGATATATGGTATATATCTTATTTAGTTTTGGCATTTTAAATTGGACATATAAGAAAATTACAATTATTATATGGATTGATGA
>JANIIA010000190.1:59109848-59146758 GCA_027478495.1 Erythroxylum alaternifolium | reverse complement strand
AAAACAAAACAAAAAAAAGAAGAAAAACAAAACAAAAAACAAAAAAAAGAAAAAAAAGAAAAGATCAAATAGTAGCATTGGATAGTGATGAGTAGTTGTAGTCTCGTATTTCTGTTTGTACATTTCAGAAGTTCTTTTTGATTGTCCTATGTCAGTTAGTACTTTGTGAATGCTTGTGAGTTGCCTTTGTCCTTTTTACCTCACCTTAACTTAAGCTCCATTGCAACCCTTAGTAAAAGCCCTTTTGATCCATGATGGCATATATTCTATGTAGTGAAAAAATAGGTGAATTTACAAGCCTTTGGTAGTGTAATCTCTTAGAGAAAGTTTTGAGCGAAATACAATCCTTATACACTTGAGCGACATGAGTGAATATTGTGAGGAAAGTTCATTTTAATTTTAGACTTACTTTGAATCAGAAAATAGAACCTGCAGTGGCCCCTCCTACACTAAATCCCCTTCCAATGCCCACACCAAAGAGACCCCGAGCAATCATGGTGCCTTCATCCTCCGACTCTTTTGTTCTAACTAGAGAAGGTAATGGTCATGCAAATTTTTTATAAGGATTTTCCTACAAGTTCTATGTGCAGCAAGTAATGTAAGTTTTCTTGACTCGAGCTTTAGGTTAGTTCAAGCTGACCGTGGACCCAACCATCATCATCTCATTTTGTTAATCACAATCATTCAAGAGATCTAGGGAAGAAGCCATCACTGGTGCAAGGGCTTGAGAATGGAAAATCTGTGGATGGAAGTTGCAAACTCTTTGGTATTCCTCTTATTAGCAGTCTTATGACACCAGAGCTCACTGGTCCTATTATAAATATGTGGAACGAGCCAATAGTTCATAAATACTCCTCAGGTCACCAAAAATGCCCAATTAAATATGATCACAAGTCACAACTGTCCAGGGTTTCCCAAATCGTTTACAACATTGAACATCAGAAACATTTTGTTTATGCTAATCAACACACAAGAGATGCTCAGGGAAAAGCTCTAAATGCTTCTACGATGAGTTGTACTATGGTATTTTGTCAAATGCTAAGAGGTTACAACTAGCACCTATGAATTGTAAAAACTTTTTTTCCCTTCTTGGTATCAACAAGTTCACAAGTAGGGAATAGTACTTCGTAGGTCAGTCGACCTTACAAAGTTCAATAACTATGATGAGTTGACTAAGGAATTGGACAGATTGTTTGAATTTGATGGTGAACTAATGGCGTCCACAAAAAATTGGCAGATTTTGTACACTGATGATGAGGGTGATATGATGCTTGTCGGAGATGATCCTTGGCTGTAAAGATGATTGCACTCTTTCATTTATTTTCCAATTAGTTCTATTTAAGCTTTTGTTGACATGTAAATTCACTACTTTGCATGAATGCTAGCTTCTTTTTACTTACATTACAGAGAATTTGTTGGCATAGTTTGTAAGATTTTTATCTATACTAAAGAGGAGGTTCTAAAGATGAATCCAGGGGCCTTAAATTTAAAATGTAATGGCAACTTGCCAGAGTCAAATGATATGGACACAACTGAAGTGAAATATTAGCCATTGCCTTCTGGATATACTCCAAAAGATAGATAGGTGGGTTTATAGGTTGGTTTATTTGCTCAGTATGCTCTCCTATGGATGATGGCTTATGTTTCTGCCTTCTCATGCCAAGAAGTTGAAGGTAGGTAGTCGGAGGTGATTTGATATAGTGCGAGTATAATACCAAATCAAAATGGTTGAGTTTTCTGTTGTTTCATAAATAGATGTCACAGATTAATAGATTCAATTTTGGATAATCTTACTTCGTTTTGTAACGGTTCCTGTTATATGCATAAATATCTTTACTAAATTATTTTATCTTTTCTACCGTATAAATTTCACAATATTATTCACTCACATATTTCATCTATTTATGTTTTAAATTCATTGAATTATTTATTTTTATTTATTTTTACTATAATTACAAAAATTAAAATTTTCTTATTTAAATTTATTTATTTTATTAGTTCATTCGAAAAAATTAACTATTATATTTTCCCTCTTTTCTTTTGACAAATTTTAAACTTCAATTTCACAAATTTATTTCTCTTAAAATTTAACATTATAATATATTAATTGATGTAATACTCTTTAATTTTAAGTTAAGTGGGCATATTATGACTGCCCAAAATGTGCAGTCCCCACCTGCTAGTAATTAGAAAAGCTAATAGAGACGAAGAACATACAACAGTGACACCATAATATCTACATCATTATTCAACTCAGTAGTGCAGATTTCATATTAAGTCCATTTAGCACAATCACGAGGTTTACAAGGACTATTACGCCGCTGTTACTTGCAGCTAAAAAAAACTAAAATCAGACTGAACTGAGACCAACATCATCATCACTCAAATACAAAATAGGACATATACTCGCATTAGTTACAGGCCATGGGAATGTTCAATCTCAGCCGTTGGCTTAACATGAGGCATAGGAGACAAACCACAAGTTCCATCCTCCTCCATAAGCACCGCACACGATTCTTCCGCCGTCGGATGATCAACACCGCCTGAAGGTATGCCCAAGATACTTTCGTAAGCACCCGTCGGATGAATCCTTGGAAATGCCAAGTAAATGCTATGCACAACAATTTTCAAGTTACGCATCACCTCAGGCAGTTTTATCCTCACATAGTTAATCCTCATCGGTACGCCAGCTAATCCACCTACACCGGAGCTAGTAACTACCAGAGATTGTCCTCTCTCCAGACTTGGAAGGACGGTCCCGATGGGAAGCTTCTCCAACTCAGCGATGGTCAGGAAATAGTCAGGCACGATGTGAAACCTTATACTGCTAATATATGCATGTGATCCAGAGAAGATCGACACGTCGTCTAGAGCAAAAATCGTCATGTTGCTCAGGTTTACTAGCTCACCATACTTCACTTTCAGCGCCAGAGAGAGGACGCTGAAGCCGTTGTTACGGAGCCTGAGCATAGCGTCACGAAGCATCAAGCGCATGATCGCGGACGGAGACTGCACCAGAGGATGATGCAGAATCTGGTGAGGTAACCCGCGCTCTGGTTGCTGAAACGGAAACGCCAGTGAGCTCAACCTCTCGATGTCGCAAGAAAAAGGTGAGAGAGGTGCGACGAAGCCTTGAATCCCGTGGATTACTACGAGGCCGTTGTTGAACAGATCCGGTTGTGTGATCTCCACGCCGCCGATGAAAACCCTGACAGTGGAGGAGGAAGCCGCTGTGGTGTTAGTGATTGTACTACTGGTGACGGTTATGCAACGGCCGGGACTTAAGGTTTCGACTTTGGTCCCAAAGGCGAGCTTACGGAGATAATCGATGGTGAAAAGACCAGGAACAATGTGCTCGCGGAGGAGGTTCGGGATGGAGCAAGAGAAGCACGAACTGATAGAGGAATCGGAAGGAGCGAAGAGAGTAGAAGGACCTGACCAAGCGGCGACGGAGGAGTCGGCGGAGAGCGACGGTGCTGCCATGGCGAGCTCGTTGAAGCCGAGATGAGAAAGTATGGGACCGAGAAGAGCATTGTTAGAGAAAAGCGACTTTTCATGGAAATCATGAGAGACCGTGTCTGTCATCGTCGGCGGTGGCGACGAAGTGGCGGAGACGAATGAGGAGGAGGAAGACTCGAACACGGAATTAGTGGCGGTTACCCGAGAGAGGCAGAGAGAGAGAATCAAAATAGCTAAGATAACCGCAACTTGCAGAGAGGCTCTCGCCATTTTCGAACAATCACTAGTGAAGTGAAGGTGACAATACTTATACGGGGCTATTTATAAGGTTGATCAGAACTCTTCGAGAACAGCTCGTGAGTGAAACGAACGCCTGAGTACGCGCGTGAAGTCTGGAAATATGGAATTCCCCCCAAAGCATAACGGTTTGCGTGGGTTGGTTCTTTGTTTCTGTTAGTTTTGGCGGGAAACTTAAGAAGCTGTGGTATGATGGATGGCCAATCGGACGGCTATGATCGTTCGAAATATTGCGGGCGAAATTGTTGTGTTGCTTTATGGGCTTGGACCATTGGCCCGAAATATAATGTAGTGGTAGTTAATAATAAATTAAATAGTACTTAATATTTTAAATTTTAATTAATTTAATATTAAAAATTAATAAAATATTGCCTAACCTTGAACTTTATAATGACATTATCTCCTATATGCATTTAACACGAGTAGGTACGATTAAGCACATTTTCTTCCATCATAGTTTATTAGGCAGTAGTGGCTTATGTCTAATCTCTCCCCCGAGATCTTCGAACATCCTACGTTGTCTTGGCCTTCTTCAGAGTGACTTGCTGGCTGCTATGGAAAGGTCGAAACAGTTCAATCTTTTATCGAGATGTATCACTCTATTTACAAGAGGCCACTGTCTTTTGGAGAGTGATCCGGTCCTATAACTCTACATCCAGTATCGTAGAGGAGAATAGCAATAAGCCAGCATGAGAATAGAGGAATATTCAATGGCACTAGCTCCTGCATCACCATCGTCGTAATCTAGTTTGGAATCTTACAATAAAGCAGGATCTTAAGAGATATGATAGTACGCAGCTTTATTCTTACATAATAGAATGTTGTTTCCTATAAACCCAAATGCAAATGTAATAATAATAATAATAATGAAAAGGTGAAAGTGTAAAAGTGAATATATTAAAAGGTAAAAGGGTAAAAGGTAAAAGATGAAAAGGGTAAAAGATAAAAGGTAAAAGTGTATATATTAAAATATGAGCTAAATGAAAAGGAAATAAATACGTTACTTAACACTGATGGAACTTCCAAAGGCAACCCTGGCACGGCGAAGCTGGGGCTGTTGAGAGATGATAATGAAATTTGGGTGGGAGGATTTTTACATAATATAGGTTTCACTACTTTTGTAGTAGTTGAACTATGGGCGATCCGATTTGGCCTCAACCTTGCATAGAACAAAGGCATTCACAGATTACCTCTAGAAGTAGACTCTCAACTGGTCGAGCCTATGATTAGAAGGGAATTGAATATGATGGGGTTGAATGAGGCGTTGCTTAAGGATATAAAAGATCCACTAAGTTGTAACTAGGTGGTTCTTCTTAGTCATGTATATCGAGAGGCCAACCAATGTACCAACTGGCTTTCAAATTATGTCCTTTTCTTATCGATAGGGTATCATAGATTAGACAGTATCCCGGGAGGTCTAGGATATTTACTGTTTGGTGAAGTAATAGGGGCCACCATGTCTCGTTATTGTCTTTTACGATCTTAATAAATTCAGGCGAAAGCTTGAGCAAAAAAAAATAGTATTAAATATTTTAAATATTAATTAGTTTAATATTAAAAATTAATAAAATATTTCCTAAGCTTGAACTTTATAATGACACCATCTCCTTCATGCATTTAATACATTTATTATCTTCCATCATAGTTTATTAGGTATGATATCCATTAAAAGTAAAGTAATAACTTCTTGGAGGCATAATCATGTGACTTTCTTTTTGGTATTATAAAAACACTATCTCCTCATATTAATTACTTAATTAAAAGCTCTTAATAACAAATATAAATACAAAGTGGTCCTCACAATTCACAAACCAATATTCAATTACAATGGGTAGGAAAATACCAATGAGAAGGATAGAGAACACCACTAGATGTCAAGTCACCTTCTCTAAAAGGAAGAGTAGTCTACTAAGAAAGGGATATGAAATTTCTGTTCGTTGTGATGTAGATATTGTGATTATTGTGTTCTCACCTTCAGGTCGATTTAGTAATTTTTGTAGCCGAAAAAGGTAATTAATTATTTATTTATTTTCACAATTATTTTCTTAATTTATTTTGATTCCCTATTATTAAAATTTGCATTTTGTTCATCTATGACAGAATTGAAGAAGTGATTGAAAGATACATCAATCTTCCAGCGGAGGAAAGATACCTGTAATATATTTTTAATCATTTATTTTTATTATTTATTTCATAAAATATTAAATTATAGTTATTTAATAAGAATTAATTCATACTTTTTTTTTCATTTTTAACATTGATTGTAACACCAAAAGTCATATAAAGGATATTCAGGTATCTTTTTTTAACCCCTTCTTAATATCCTGAATTATTTTTTTAATTGGGTTATTTTTATAAAATACTTATACGAGATTTTTATAAAACTATTGTTTTTATTGTTGTTATTATTTATATTTAGCAAAAAATGCACAAAGTAAGGCAGCTCGATCATATCAAAGGCGAGGAAAACAAATTACGTCATGCCGAAAATTAGTTTGTTTCTTTCCTTTTCTCTTCCTTTCTATTTTTTTTTAAAGATCTATGCATATAACTATTGTTATTAATTGCATAATTACTTATAGTACTGTTTCATTTACTTTTGGATGCATTGGTCAAATACATTTTCAATGGTTCTTCTAGTATCAAGGTCAGTACATAATTACATATGTTTCTATCTCATTCCTCCTTTAAGTAAGTTTCAAAGAGTATTTAATAAATATAGTTTGGTGTTTGTGTTACTACGAAGTAGCATCTTGAGCTGAGGATTAAGGAGGTTGAAACACAAATGGAGTTGCTCGATAATGATCTCAAGTAAGTAACGAACTTTGAAATTATATTTTAGATAAATAATTTTTTAAAAAATAAATTATAAATAAAATATTAAATATATTTCTATTTGTATTTGTATTTTATAAAATTAAATATTATAGGATCTTAATTAGCAATGAATCTTAATTATTTTAAAATTTTACCTTTAAAAAAGTTTAATAATTAGAATTGTAACGTGAAATTTGCACGAGTGTTTCAAATAATTTAATATTTATTAAGCAAATTTTAAAAATTATTAGAGGAGGAAATTATATTTTTACCTTTTTTAAAGCTAAAAGCATGAGAAGTCATAAAAATTAGAATATATGTTCAATTATCATCAAATTTTATAAAATACTTCAAAAAATTATTTTGAATATAATCATAAAGTTTATATGAACACTTTTTAGTTATTTTACTACTAATATTATATAATTAAATGTAATTTTTTAAAATAATCCTACTCTTTGTTTCAAAATAATTGTTGAGATATATTTTACAAATTTGAGGATATTCAAAATAATATAATTAGAAATGACAATTGGGTCTCGACCCGGTCTAGCTCTCTCCGGCCTGACCCGAAATCAACAATGAGCCCTAAGTTTACATATAAGCAAAATGACGTCACGTCAAAAAATGTCGTTGTTTTTGTACTTCTAATATTTTAAAAAATAGTTTGTATTGGACTAAGTCAGGCTCATGCCCTTTGTCTCGAGCCTAATCAAACCTCGGCCGAGCCTATTGTCATTCCTAAATAATAAATATAGCTTTATACTTCCGGCAAACTTTATGGTTTGACCTCTTGCAACTCATATGCTTTGATCGTTTTGCTCTAAAGGAACTACGAACCCTGTTTAGAGCATGAAGACGATGCGAGTCTTGCCCAGATCTTGTTGTGTGAGAAAAACTTGAAATGCTCTTTACGACGAATCATAAGTAGAAAAGTATGCTCTAACACCTGTGGTTACACTCTAGCATCATTGATAATCGAGTCTTCGTTCTTATATTTAGCATCTTCTTTTGATAGAAAATACTGCTTGCAAACTGGCCAAACGCATTCGAGCCATTACCAGTTCAGGTACAAGTCACCATAACAATATAATCAACTTTGTACATTCTTTTCGGTGATCTTTCATGAAAATTATATTTATTATTATTATGCCATTATATTATTTGACTCTTTTGAGGTCTATCAAAAACAGCTTCTCTCTCAAGTAACGGTAAGACTGTGTATTACATGATTTTCTTAAATTTCGTATTTCAGCGGATTCTCGTTAGATATTGTTGTTGACGACTTAAAAATGATATCTAAGCATTAAATTTTTTTACTTAGAATTGATATTATATTAACTTATCATTATGTTCTTTGTAAAGTCCAACATTAATGCATTTTTATAAGTGTATTTGATTTCATACTAACTATGTTTGGTGACCGTTTCACTACAAATACTTAAGTTATTGTGTGAAGCTAACTTAATTAGTTTTATATATTCACTAACACAAACTATACTATTATTCCAGGAATATGGAGAAGCTGAATTGATGGATGTTATGAAAGGGTATGATTATAGAAGATCACAGAATGTCTATAATACAGATGATAAATATTGGGAGACGAGGTATTCGATAATTTCTAGTTAGTGTGTTATATAAAACTAATGTTTTAAAAACTTGATAAAAAGTTAAATCGATAAGATAATAAGTTTAAGATTTAAAAAGTCAATCATGTACGCGAATCCCTTTCTTGGCTTTGTTGGGTATGTCTTAATTTCTAATATATGTATTTATTTTGCTTCTTTTTTTTAATTTTTTTGTGTTATCCATTACTTATTTCATAATTTTGGTAACAGTAATTCATCTTCGATACTTTTTGATACTTTCAACCATTCAATCTCAAGCATGCCAACCTCAAACATTTTCTGCAACAATGATCTTGACCTGAACAATTATCGACGGCCAGAAAATTTTGCTCATGTAAGTTTTTTTTTAACCAATTACGGAAGTTTCATTCACTTAGTATATTAGTAAAATTGTAAAAGAACAAATTAGGAAATGAAAGTAAAATTAATTACATGATATTATGATATCTAAAAGTGAATAAAAACAAAAATATTCTAAACTTTTTCAAGTAATTTTACCGAAAGTACTTACTAAGAAGTCCAGTGACGGTAGCCCGGGGTGGCAAGAGGGGGCTACCGCTACCCTTAATCAAATTGAGAAGTTATTTATCTTCTCAATTAATAAAATGTGACTTTTGATTTTATGATTGAGTTTTTATATTTCTTTTGATTTGCCCCCCGTAAAAATTAGCGAAGCTTCACCAGTAAGAACATGACTCATAATACGAAATTTGAACGTGCTAGAATGCACACGAAGGATATCATGTAAAAAAATCTTTTCCGTTTTCTTAAGTCCTCTAAAAGTTTTCCTTCGAGTCATTCGTTTAATAGATAGCCAAAAAATTTTTGATTAAGTAATATTTCTCTCCTAGTTATCTAAGCTAATTAGTTTCTTACTTAGTCTATTTCCTTTATTGTAATGACTGATGTGATTTACTTTTATACTTGTCTCTTTTTGTCCTAATTTGTGTAATTATTTCCATATTTTATCTTATATTGTTAATTTTTACCATATTCTATAGGTACTGTATTACATATTTTTATCGTAAACAACTTCTCTTTTATGTAGAGATAAAGCTGCATACTATTAAATTCTTAAAATTCCGCATTTCAACGATAATCTCAGTCCTGAAATACGTAATTTATATGCAATTTTAGCAGGTTGAGATGAGAAGTGGAAGAAACCAAGATGGCTCCTTAGCAGATCATGACCTAGCGTGGGATGAAAACCTAAGTTTAGATGAAATTATGTTTTACAATTCAAGGAACATCATCTAGCTCAAATTTGCACAGTATGTTCATATTGATTTAGTCTATAAACGTTTGAAATGATCTACTTTAAGGCTTTTCTTTGCTGGTTTTTGTTCTCTTGTATGGATGGACACATTAATATAATATCAATATTGTCTTATGTTACTTTATATCCATTATAGTTTAATTAGTACAAAGGGTTATCTCTCTTCTCTGTAGAATATGAATTTTAAGTTTAAGTTCGGATGTAAAAAAATAAGAAATTCATCAAATATAGAAATAACTAATCTTTATGCATATTTCATTAATTCGTGAACAAGTAAGTTACATCTTTATAGAAAAAAGAATCAATAAAAAAGAAAAAACTATAAAATTAGTATAATTAGAAAAAATATATATTTAGTTTATTTCTCCAAACAAATAGGCAAGAAAGATAAAACATAATATATAAATAAATTAAATCTATTAAAAAACTTATTTTATCCTATTTATGGAGATTTACTCAATATCATAATAAAAAATATCTCTATTTATAGTTAAAAAATGTCAAGATTCTCACATCAGACAAGTATGAGTGCATTCAGTCATTTATAATAGTGTGCAAACCTCCCCTCTTAAACTACCTTTCAACGTAGTATGAGTTAGGCCTTTCAACATATATGAGAAAATTACTAATATTGTATAAATGATATTCCTTCAAGTTATTTTTTTTATTTATATAATAAAAATTTCAATAATTATTATTTATAAATAATAAACAATATTATGTAATAAAAATAACCATTAATAACCATTAAATAATGATCAAATAGTTAAACATCTATATCATTAAATAGGGTAAACATGAAGTATATTTAGAGAAAATCGACTCATTTTTCATGAGAAGTCAATTTTATATACAAATAATATGCAATAATTGATTATAAACATGACGAATTAGTGTTCAAACAGGCAATGACTATATATGTACGTAATTGAAGCAGGTTCTTCATAAGCGAGTGTAGAGTCATCAATCCAAATTGAGCTGAGGTAGCTTGCTGCTCTCGTATTCAGAACCTTCAGCACTTGATGGCATTTGTGGGCAATTTGTTGCTATATCTGCATGTTGTTGTTGCTGTATCATTGACGAAAAGCTTGGTCCTTCAATCTCATTCTGAAAACACACAAGATTATATTTTATGTCATAAAAAATACATTAAAAAGCTTATTTCACAAAAAAAAAATACCATGTAGATTACTAAAACAAGCAATCCACACAAAACAACACAGTAGAAATAATAATGGGTCGGATTAAATACTGGTAAGAAAACTAAAGATTAGATGAAAACAGAACCTTTGTGAGGGAAAAGGAAGTAGGAGGGGCGAAGGCTGTGAGGAGCTCAGATGATGACAATGTAGAAAAAGATTGGTACCAAGCTGGTAGGCTCTCACTAATTGAGTTGTCTATGAGGCTTCCTCCATTGTTGCACCGATCCATATTTACAGTACTGTTTGTGCCATGGGACAAAGCATCAAAGATGGTCGTTGATGATTGTTGATTACTGAAAAAAAAAAAAAACACCCTCTAAAGTTAATTTTTAATATATGTACAAAAATTCAATAATGAAAGATATGCTTATGCGTGCATACCTCACAGGAATACAAGATGACTCTGAACCTATACGAATAGAATTTGGAGTGTGTCCATTTTCACTCTCGGGTAACCAACTTGCAATATCATTCTCAAAATTTTGTAGTCCTTCTTGTGTATCCAAATACATCTATAAGGAAAGCAAAAATCATCATTAAAACACAATCAAGTGACATAAAAATAAAGAAAGTATATAATAAAATGGTTCGAAAGGTTAAAACTTAATTATTAAATTCTAAAAAATAGTTACATCCAATTTTTGTACCTGTACACTTGATGGGTCATAAGTAGATGCATGGTTGGTCATTAGATATTTCTGCAAATAAAATAGAACAAGGAAGAAAATTAAAATAAAATTAGTTAGTAATTAGCTTGGATTAAATATAATTAATACAAGAAGGGATTAACTTCACCTTTCTTGCTTCAAGTCCTGCCATAACATCTAAAAGGTTCTTCTCGCAAGATTCAAGTTCTCTCATTGAAGTTATAAGCGAAGGGTCCGGCTCGAACATTCTTTGAACATACGAGACGAAAGAAATATTAATAACATTTGATTAGTAATTAAATAACACAGTAATGATAAATTAAAAGTCATGACCTTAATTGTTCTTCGGTTATCTGAAGCTGTTGTTGTAAGCTAAAAACTTCCTGACGGAGTTCCTACACAATCCATTTTTTTTTCTTAAATTAATAAAAAATTAATTAAAGGTTTTAATAAGTTTATAAAATTAAATATAATTTAAATAAATTCATCTTCACCTCCGTATTTGATTTTGCAGAATCGGGACTGTAACAAGAAAAGCATAATTGCCTTAGTAAAAGATATGTTATATATATGAAGAACATGGCTAGATATATACTTATAAAATTAAATCATACGTAGCAGCTTGAAGTGCCAATTCACTTTCAGTCTTCAGTTTCTTAAGAATGTTGAGCAAATACTGCAAAAAAACATATTTATCAAGATTGTATCATATTAATTTGGTTTAATCATATATATATATATATATATATATGATTATTAAGATACAAAAATGTATTTTACCTCTCGATTTTGGATATCTCTGCACAGAAAAGAAATAAATAATTTCAAGTTACAAGGGAAGAAAAAATAAAAAAAGATAAATTGAAGAAGAGAAACATACCCTACACGATCATGTTCTGGTAAATTTATGTAACGAGTGATAACATCTTCAATCCTACAATATGATGAATGAATATGTTACCAAAACTTATCGTGTTCGTAATTCGAGTTAAAATGAAAAAAAAAAAAGAAATAAAACGAACCTTGTTTTTCCAGAAAAATGACTTAGACGACCGGAAGGAGAGAACATAATAAGAGCAATTTCAATGTCACAAAGGACTGCAAGTTCATAAGCCTTCTTGATGAGACCATTTCTACGTTTAGAGAATGTAACTTGTCGGTTTGTGGTGTTCTCTATTCTCTTTATCTGTAGCTTAACACGACCCATTTTTTTTTTCACAGAGATTGATCTTTTGATTCACAACAAACACGAAGAGGAAAACCAAAGTGGAAATGAAAAAATTAAGGAAGAAGAAGAAGAAGAAGAAGAAGAAGAAGAAGAAGAAGAAGAAGAAGGGATAGATATTCAAAGAGAAAAGAGGAAAGATATAAGGGATGTAGCGAATTATATGGAGCTTTAAGTTGATTTAGTCACCACATAATACATAAATATTGTTAATTATTATACATTTAACGTGCAAATCGTGACCAAGCTTCTTGTATATTACATTGTTAAGTGGTAATTTTTATGAATATTTTCATGGAAAATAAGTGGTTATCTTGGAAGGAAATGTACGTGCCTAAACAAGTTCCTGCAGCAAGCAATATTGGTTAAAAAGGTCAAAAAAGTTATTCTCCGATATGGGAGGAACTATTTGTGTTGAAAAATGCTAAAACAACAGAAAATTCGGTTTTTCCACTAATTAATTGCATAATTTAACCCTCTATTTTTAAAGTTTTGATAGTTTTTCTTTTTTTAAAAAAAATTATTCTTCCGAGAATTTGAAACTACGATAAAAAAACGAACTAATTTAACCGATGCAATTATAAAAATCTTTAATCAATTAACTTTCTAATTCTGTTTCTAATTTTTCGGTTCAGTTTTATCTCAATAATTCTTATTATTAGAAATTAGTCGGTTTATTAATTAATCAATTTTTATTTTACAGTCTTATTATTCAATTAAACTTTAACTTTTTCGATGGGTAAGGATAATATACTTCTTTAAATTCTATTATAAATTTTTTAATTTTATTGAAAGTATAATAATGATTAAACTTTTAAATTTTAATTATCTTATCTTACTAATTTAATTTTTAATATGATGAATTAATACTTAAGTATCAAAATATCATAAAATATCAAGTATAATTAGGGATGGCAAAACCGACCCGGCTCACCTAGTTTGGCCCGTAGCCCGCTATTTATTTTCAAAATAACGTTGTTTTGGAAATTTTTCGCTTAAAAAAATAAATGGAGGGTCAGGCCGAGCTGGCCCGGCACAGCCCGCCTGTGGCCTATCAGGCCATAGCTTGAGTCACTAGTCGGTCAGCCCATGGTCCGGCCCGGCTCGAGCCATTGACAACCTTAAGTATAACAAAAGATTATTTATTAATACTTAAAATATCATAAAATATTTTTATATTTAATTTAAAATAACAAAAATAAAAATTATTTTAGTACACAATATGATCTTTATACATATTATTTAAATTATTTATGCATATATTAAATTTTTAATGTATGATGGTATTTTAGATATGCTAATAATTATTATTATAAAAATTAAAAAATAATAGTTGGCCCCATTTTTTAAAAATGCTTATCTTTACTTAAAAAAGATAATTTGGAGGTAAAAAAATCTTTGTAATTTAAGAAAATTAAAAATCTACAGTTTCCTATATGTCAACCATATGATCCAACAACAATCCAGATAAGCCTCCACGTGGGGTCCTCTCTCTCCGATGAACAATGCAACTTTAACCAGTTTTGTTTAGTCCACTCAGCTCTGGATAGCAGAAAGCTAACGCTCATCACCAAAAATGGCGTCGTCACTCTCTGCTTTAACCATCACAACTCCCAAACATCACTTAAGCCTTCAAAAATCCAGTTTCTATACAAATCCCACTTCTTTTTTCTCCCCATTTCGTTGTTCCTCTCATTTATCCCGAGATAAAGATGTACAAGTACGTCTTTCTTCAATATCATCAACAAAGAAGTGCATTCTTCAAGTGGGTATAGGGCTTTTAGCAGCTACAGTCGTTGCTTTAACACCAGTAGATGCTAATGCCACCAGAATTGAGTACTATGCAACTGTAGGAGAGCCTTTATGTGACATCAACTTCGTTGACTCTGGCCTTGGTTTTTGCGATGTTACTGTGGGCTCTGGTAAGGAGGCTCCGTATGGCGAGCTTATCAATGTGAGTTATGAACTTGGAAGAGTGGTTTCTGTTTCCTGTAATTTATACCATTTGGTTTATTTTCATGGTTAGATTTCCCCATGGAAGTGCTTGTCAATTATATATGCAACTTCATGATATGGTACACTTGTATTTGGGTCTTCAGATTATTATATGTTCTCTGAAGTCTGATCTGTATCTTTTTGGATGAACCTGTCTTAGGTTCATTACACAGCAAGATTTGCAGATGGAACAGTCTTTGACAGTAGCTATAAACGGGGTAGACCGCTTACCATGCGGATTGGTGTTGGTAAGGTACGAATCCATTAAGCTGCAGTTTATCACTTACCTTTATTTTCTAATCCAAATGGAGGTTAAGTGGTCCAACCTTGTTTATATCTAAAGCAGTATAAATTATCAGATCATAATTAATATTATATGAATAGTAGAATGATATCAAAAATACTTAGATTAGAAGACATGATAGGCGTTTCTGGTAACTTGTAGAATCACCTGCAATGCAAAATAACTTATACTCTTCTCTTCCCTCCTGTATTCGCTTAAGTTAGGTTATAGATAATGTAAACCTAACCTAACTTATATAGAGGGTTATAAGATTACAAGAAAGGTCTAAGTTAATTAATCAAAAATTGATTCCTATTGTCAAAATATTCTGATAACTATACACAATAATCATATAACACTTAATAAACCTGATGAGAAGGCTAAGCTCTTATGAGGATCACACAAGGATAACCAAGGACTTTCAAGCTTCAGGTCTCTATTCGACTTAGTTGTAAATACCTCTTCAAAGTCTCCTAATCTGTTCTGAGATTCTTGGAACATGAACTACAGATGGGAGGTTTTCCACTGATGCTTAAAACATTACTGTTTGACACACTTATGGTTACATGAGAATCTTTTTTTTATAAAGAAAACTAAAAACTGAATTAGAACTTTGCAAGGAAACTAATCATCTACTAACAGCAACAATGTGGACGAACAAATTTAACTGTTTACATCTGCAAGTGGTCGTTCCAGCCTTCTTGTCACAAAGAAAAATCATGAAGAATTGAACATGAACATTAATGCAGCATTTTTTTTCTCAACAATCCTCTGTATATCCAGGTTATCAGGGGATTGGATCAGGGAATTCTTGGAGGTGAAGGAGTTCCTGCAATGCATGTTGGTATGATCCTTGGTTAGACTTTTGTGAGTTCTTATCTCAGTGGTTGTTTATCTGAAGTATTTTCATCACTGACTTTCCACAGGCGGTAAACGTAAACTTCAAATTCCTCCACACTTGGCTTATGGACCGGAACCTGCAGGATGTTTTTCAGGTGCTATTCCAAATTACTTAAATGAAATTCCCAATTGAATAGTTTTCTGCAATTTGTTTTAAACTTCTTTTCATACAGGAAAATCAAATTACGTTTCTTTTATCTCCAAACTCATGATCTTATTAATACAGGTGACTGCAATATCCCTGGCAATGCAACTCTTCTTTACGATATAAAATTTGTTGAAATCTACTCAGGAAATAGACCAAGATGACAAATTGATGGAAAACCAGTAAGTTGCAGTTGCCCTGAATCAATAATATAACTTCATTGAATGAATGTTCATATGCAGTGCTCCTTAGTAATATTAGTTCTTCCAATTTTCGCCTGAAAATGTTGTTTCTCAAACTTTGAAGGAACAGAAAGGCCAAATTCAGAGTGCAGATAAAAGTTCAGGCTCCAGTCTAGTGGTTGAAAGTTTTGATCCTCGATACAAGGAAAGCTGAGTGCTCACTGATCATTGACTTGGGCTCATTTTCGATGAATGCGAAGTTATTATTTGCTTAGATTGGTTTTATGAATCATCCTGGTTCTTGGACTTAGATTTCAACAATATGTAGAAGTCACATACTCGATAACTTAAAATAAAGTGAATGGTCCGATTGAAGTGACTTGAAAATCTGACAGAATAGAAGCAATGAACATAAAACCACCCTTAAGATGCTTGCTTTCTTCAAAGGCAATTTAGGTTAGATTAATTGCTTGTGAATCTCTCTTATTGTCATGCAGGTCTTGCTTTACGCTTCCTCTGGATCAGAGAAAGTTTGGAGAAAAGTAATCTGATAAAGAAATATTCTTTTTTTTCTTGAATTGAGATTTGGGTTGGAGAGAAAAAGAAAAGAGTGTGCTTTTGTTGGCAACTTCTTAGGCTCTTCCTTCAGAACCAAATGGTCAAACGCAGGCTCTCTGATTTCAAAAGATATGAGCGCCTTTGGCTTCTGCTTTAGACCGTTTGGAAGAGGCAATCAGTGGCTAACTCCTTGATTCTAGTGCGAAACCAAAATGTTGAATCCGATCTAGTATTCTCTATCTTCGAGTCGGGTCGGCCCACAGTGTTTCGCTATCAAGTACCTAATTGCACTAAGCAGGCCGACCAAAACCATTTACTGCTAAACGACAAACTTCTGTCTGGAATTGGAACCATTTAAGAAAGACCAAAAGACTCTGCTTAAAGAAGAATGCAAAGAAGAAACATTGATCAACTTGGCTAATCTGCTCTTAATTCATCTGTATTACAAGGGAAACCCCAAAAGCAGACTGATCCTGAAGTGGGAAATTGATCAATTTCTGAGTACACTCTCATGAACAGAGGAAACAAAACATGTCTGATATAGACATTCCATGCTTTTTACATGATGGAACATGCATTTGGATTGTCATCACTAAACATGGTCATATATGGTTCCTCGTATCTGGTTACAGTACCACTTGCTGCGACGCTCTCTACCTTCCTGACATAACCAGGAGGCGCCTTCTTGTCATACGATTGAGCAGCGTAAGGCTGAGCCACCAAATTGTACGGAACATAAGGCCAAATCTCTGCCTTCTTCCCCGTCGACTTCGCCTTCTTTAACACCTTGTTTGAATCAACATATCCAGTTACAGACACCTTCTGTTGTTTCCTGTTGATCTCCACCTTCTTAACACCTGCACAAGAAAATTTGATAAAAACCTTAATCTACATTCTCAAATGTGATCGACCCTTTTCATTATATACAAGAATGAACAATAAGAACATACCACTCATTGAAGAAAGTGCGTTTTTAACCTTAAGTTCACAACCATCACAGTCCATCCTCACTTTGAGCTCTACTGTCTGTAATTGCTTCCTCTTCTTCATGTAATTATGGCCTCCACTTCCCATCAGATCAGATAAATACTCTAAGGTACCTCCAATCCCCATGTTTTTGAACTAAGGACAATGGTGTACGACAAGAATTGTAATCCAGGGAGGTTTAAGAGAAAAACCAAGTTGTGAGATTGAGAGATATTGATGAGAAGACAAATAAGAAGTAAAGCTAACCAAGAAGTTACTTAGGAACTTCCCTGCAAGACAATGGATTCCTTGCTTGCCTTCTAACAAACAAAGAAAAAGAATAGATTTTCAAGTCTGCTCTTTTCTGTTTTTACAACTCACTTTACTTCATTGCAGATACTCGCTTTGCATAGGTCTACTGTTTATATAGAAAACCATCCCACGGTTTCATCTGATTCAAACAGAGAAAAAGGTAGTGGTCCGATTGCGGAAAAGTTCTTATGATTTATAAATTATGTAACTAATAATTGTATTTAATATAAATAAAATATTACCCTCAGGAAGAGAAATACAAAATAATGATAATACAAAAATATAAATAAATATGTATAAATAAAAAACAATATACAATACATATTTAATATAAATATTACATATAAATTTTATGATAAAAGATATTTTCTTTATAATTGAAAATTTTTTAATCTTTAAAATTTTCAATTTAAAATAAAACTAAGTCTTAAATTTATACCACGCGGATGACCCTGATCAGAGGACTTGAGGAATACCAAATCTTGTATTTAGGAACAAATCAATCACTTAGAGCTCACGAAAAAAAAACAAAATTAGAGTGTAAATTTCAGATATACAGGTCGAGATATACAAGCCTTTTCTCTTTGTAGGCACTAAATTTCAAAGCTTGCTTCTTAGAAATCTTACACTTCCAATTTTTCTTCGTTTTAATGACCTCAAATAGGATATATGATTAAGATTTTTTGACATACAGGATCCTCGTAAAGAAGTAAATGTAGAGCATACTATAAATATAATATATGACTAATAAAATATCAATGATTTAATAAATTAATATAACTGTAACATTTAATTCAAATAAAATTAAATTAAAATTTAAAGTATTAATTTAGTTCTAATTTAATTTCAGTTTTAGGAGTGAGTTGAATTTTTATGTAAGAAATATTTAATTGATTCATATATGTATGTTTTATTGTTATCTGTAAATAAAATTTTAAAGAAAGAATTTTTGTAAAAATTTTAAAATTTCTTAAAATATTTATAAAAAACCAACTATCACCTTAAAAAAAATGAAAGCGAAACCTCAAATGTTGTCTTATGACAAGTTAAATGCATTACCTACCTCTCTAGGCTCTACGCGTAGAGAACCCTTTGCCATGAAGAGCGAGGGAATAAAAATAATATAGTGCGGTCGGCTCCAGAATGAAAGCGAAAGCAGCTGGCGCGACTCGAAGAGGCCATGTGCAGGAGAAGGCAGCAAGCGAGTGCATGATCGACACGTGTAAATGAAGTAAAGGTTAAGACGGTAAGAGGAGGTGGCTTGGCTTTTAAAAGTGTTTGCTATCTAAGCTGTATCCTCCTTAGCTGTTTTCTGATTGGTTCGTAGAGTCTTCCTCGCACACCCCACTGCCAGCGTATCACTCACCCCGACCTTTTTCTTAATTTTAATTAAGGTAATAAATTCAAATTATATTTTAATTTTTTATATTATTTTTAGTAACCATATTTAGAGAATTTGGATTAAAAATTATTATAATAAATTTTAAAATTTGGGTGAATGACAGTAAGCATTAAGGTGGAGGGTTCCTATGGGCCACGGGTATAGTTGGTATCAATGCTGGTATCTTCTATTTTCTTGTGTGTTTTAAACATGTACCTACACACCTACAAGCTTTCCACTATAGATTTCCGAAACAGTGAAGCTTCCTTAGAGGTATCAACCTTTGAAGTCCAAAGACCACCGAATCGTGGACGAGAATTTGTGGATGAGATTTAATAAAGTATAATAAGAACACTATAACTTAAACAGGAAATCTGGTTCTCAAATTTATAACTATTTTATATAATAACACTGTTTTCTAACACAAGACTATGGTTCCAATGATTAAAATAACCAAACACAAGGCTATGGTTAATTTTTTTAATTTTTCAATTTAATTTAATTTAGGTTATTGTTGTTAAAAACAGATCAATTTATTAATTAATCAGACAATTTTTACAAATTAATTGACTTTTACAAATTAAAATAAATCAATTAATTTTTTATTTTTAATTATATTTCAAGTTATTTAATTTTATTCAATTTTTAACATATTTTATATCAGTCTAATACTTGTTAAATATTTTAAACTTTAAACTTCTTATCTTACCAATTTAACTTTCAGTTCGATTTTTGAAATATTAGTTTCTCATCGTCACCTTGTTTTCTCTTCTCTCCTGTTAAAAATTTTAAGATTATAAAAAGTTAATATGTTTAAATTTTAAGAATTAAAAAAACATTAAATTACAATGAATATTCAAATGCCCTCAACAAATAAATGGTATTAAAATTTTTTCCTTAAAATAGAGTTAACAAAAAATCACATATTATTACTAGGAGCATGTTTGAACAGATGAAAAATTATTGGCATGGCTAGTTAATTTTGTTTATAAAAGAGAATAATTGTGGACATTGAAAGAAGGAGAAGGCCCTACACTTAACCATTTTCAAAGCAATTGCATGATAAACTAATAATTGCAGCATCCTCCGTGATTGATTGTCTTAATCATAGGTAGGAGACAAAGGCCCGGTAGTTATATCCAATTATTTTAAAATTGTATCAGGTAATATAAGAAATTCAATTTTTAAAATATTCAACTGATGTTAAATTTTTATAAAGTTAATTAAAAATTGAATAAAATTAAAGAATTTGAAAAAAATATCCTTATTAATTAAAATTTAAAGTTTAATTGAAAAAAGATTGTTAAATAAAAATTTATTTGTTTATTGTAGTTTATAAAAATTAATTAATTCACAAAAGCTAACTGATTAATTAATAAATTGATCAAATTTTAATAATAAAGATTATTACGTTGGATAAATTTGACTTTTCCTATAAAGTTCGACAACATTTAATTGTATTTTCAGTTTTTCAGTAACTTATCAATTAAGTTACGTATTTTGTTTCAGATAAAGATAATAAAGTAACTCGATAAATGATTTAAATCAATAAGTCAAAGTCTGGGTAGAAAATAGATCCCGATCAGTATGGATTGGACTCATATTGAGCCTGTGATGAGAAAGCCCGATATGAATTTTATATATAAAGGTTGAGGTCACCTGCAGTTGCTCATGTCATTCATAAACATAAGGATTCTCTGACCCGTTAAGAGAGCTTACGTTTGGAGAAAACTATGGAAAGACGATGATCGCGTCCTGGTGAATAGTTCCCATGAAGATGGTTGTAGATCGCGCTTGTTTCGACTTCGAAAAGCTCGTTTGAAGTTATAGAACAAAAATTAGGTTTTTTTCGCATTTCTTCGTTTATTGTCCTTTCACGTTTGATCCGGAATACATAACTAAGGGATTGTTACATGTTAAATGTGGTATCAAAGCGGCGACGTAATCGTGTAGTTAAAAACGAAGATTTTTTGTTTTTTTCTATAAGTTTTCGGAGAGTTAACTTCTTTTTCTCAGTTTTTTCTTGCTTTTTATTGCATGAAATTGATATAAATGTGTTTAGCCTTAAGAAATGAGGTGAAAACAAGCCCAGGAGTGAAAGACAAACCCAAAACTCACTGGAAATCGCATTTTTCGAGCAAGGGAGACCTCATGCACCCGACTGGTGCACGGTAACGTGTACAGGAGTAGTGACCGACATGTGTGACACACGCGCCAAACACAGGGAGAAATAACGAGTGCATACATCGAATATGTATTACAAAGGTTTAATATGGTTAACTGTAAACCTGTTGTAGCACTTATCTCTCGTAGTGAGAGATAATCTTTAGCACAGTATCCAAAGAATAATGTAAAGAGAGAGGTTATGAGGAATATTCCGTATTTTAGTACAGTTGATAGTTTGATGTATGCTTGGCTATATACTAGGCATGATATTGTATTTACTGTTTGACTGCTTGGTCAATATGTAGTTAACCCAGATATAGACCATTGGAATTCAGTCAAGCAAGTGTTGAGATACTTAAAGGGAATCAATGATTATATGTTGACATATAGAGAAGTCAACAGACTAATCCTTGTAGCGAATCTAGATTCAAATTTTAGCTATATGTCCGAATGATTAAAAAAGTCCACTTAAGGTTACATTTTTATGTTTGCAGATGGTATAATATTGTAGAAGAGTGTCAAGTAGACACGGGTGATTTCCTCGACCATGCATGCATGTAGACATAGGTGATTTCCTCGACCATGCATGCAGAGTGCATGTTATGAGACTACTTCACAGACGATTTAGCTCAGAAACTTGATTTCTGAGTTCTCTGTGGTTGATTCAGTGACTAGACTCATTCGGTTGTACTATGATAATCTTGTTGCTATGTTGTTTAGTAACAACATTGAATATCACAGGGTCTTATTATTTTGAGGTCAATTATTTGACCATAAAGGAGTTGATATATACAAAAGGGTGATATTAAGATTAGGAGCATTTAAGGACTGAGGAACTATTAATTGATCCTTTAGCTAAAGAACTTCGCCCACTTGTGTTTGTAATACAACTATACAGTATGAGTGCTTTGAAGTCTTTAGATATTGTTAGTTACATGATCGTTATGTTTGCCCACGTACATTTGTAAATTTATACATTTGATGTATTATGACGGTATGATGATTTATCATTAAAGATGATCATCGTTTATCCTCATTAATACGTGTTATAATATATTGTCATAATATATATAAAAGTCTTAAGATTTGTGTCAATCTTAAGCATTTAAAGGTCATTGGGCATATAAACAGATTGAGCTTGAGCCTATATCATTTAGACGCATACAGTTTTGTACGAATTTTCATAAAGTTTGATATGACATAAGGGGATATAAGTTTTCAATCTCATAAAGGTTCTCTAATGCAGTCTAGCGTTCAGTTGGAGAAAGCAAAGGTTTTCTCTAATGTTGTTTAGCATTCGGTGAGAGGAAAGAATTTTTCTCTAATGTTGTTTAGCATTCGGTGAGAAAAAACATGATTTCACTAATGCAATTTAACATAAAGTTAGAAAAATCGAGACCTATAAATGAAGATGATATAATTTAGATCATAGAGGTATCATCTTAGTTTGCCGCACTCTATTTCTCATTCACGTTAGTGAGGTATTAGATATGTGTGATTTTATTGGATCTGTGTCGCAATGACATATGCATTTAATACTTTTCGGTATTGAAAGTCTTTAAGGATGGAATGATGGACTTTTATTACCTTTGGATCAAATGTTTTGTTTTTAAAATTAGTATACTAATACAGTAGCATGACTTAACCGAGTTTTTTAAACTGTTTTAAACTTGAGTCAATACCGCAACTAAGTATTGTCCAAGGGAGAGAATGTTGGATAATTTTGACTTTTCTTATAAAGTTGGACAACATTTAATTATATTTTTTGATTTTTTAATAACTTATTAGTTGAGTTACATAATTTGATTTAAATAAAGATAATAAAGTGACTTAATCAATTATCTAAATCAATAGGTCGAAGTATGGATGAAAAATAGATCTCGATCAGTGTAGACCAAACTTATATGGAGCTTGTGATGGAGAAGTCTGATATGGATGTTATATATAAAGGTTAAGGTCTCCTGCAGTTGCTTATATAATTCGTAAGTATAAGGATTCTCTGACCCGTTAAGAGAGTTTACGTTTTGAGAAAACTGTAGAAAAACGATGACCGCATCCCAGTGAATAGTTTCCGTGAAGACAACAGTAGATTTGCACTCGTCTCGGCTTCAGAAAGTCCGAAATCAAGTATTTTTCGCATTTCTTCATTTATTGTCCTTTTACGTTTGATCCGAGATATGTGACTAAGGTATCGTTATGTGTTACATATTTAAATAAATCAAATCAAAAAATAAAAACTGAATTATTAATAAATTCAAAATTTTTATTATTAAACTAACTGAACTACTTTTAAAACATTGGTTATATCTCTCTCTCCATTGAATTACAGCCAAAATGAGCAATTCGATGTTAACTAGAGTTAACAAGTAAAAATATGAATGAAGTAAATTTAAATCGTTTATAATAATATTGTTTTAATTTAAAATTCAATTTTAAGCCGATTAAACCTTGATCGATTCGACTTATTATTAATCTTAAAAACCATTACATGAACAACTGTTCCGACACGACTGTTCGTCTCTCCTCTATTATTGTAAGAAACAACTGTTCCGACAGCATCAATAATGCATTAAAGTTAAAAATTCAAGATAATCCATGTTTGTCGAGTGGTAGAGAATAGAGATAGATTGCATACGTACATGGATATAAACAAATGGGACGGAAATGCATGTACGGGCACAACCAAACGAATCATTTGTCTCCTGGTATTAAACTAAAATTTCCATATACTAAAGTTATGAATTTATAATTTATGATAATTGAGTCGATTTTATAATTGCAAGTTCATTTCATATTGGATTAGATTGAATAAGATGTATACATATTCCCATTATAAGAGTACTTTAATTTTGTTCCTAAATACAAGATCTAGTATTCCCCTAGTCATCTAACTTTTGTATTGTATTGGTCAAAAAATAGTACAAAATAGGATCTTTTATTGTCGGATTCAAATACTGACTTGTACTGATCGATATTGCCAATATTTAAAATGCCAACTATATACTGGTTAGTACTAAAAATTTTTAAAAAATCAGAAACATTTAAAAAAAAACTCAAAATCCGAATATGCTACTTTCTTCTTCCTCTCTTTATTTGTTGAGACTCTCACTTTCTCTCTTCTTCACCATTATTAAAAATATAATATTTAAATTCATATATAAAATATTAGTTATATTTTTTTATAAAGAATAATTAAAAATATTTTAAAATGAAAATCAAGAGGGCTCAAAATTTTGTATTTCTTTTTAAATTTGTTAATATAAATGTAACAATATTTTATTATTAATAACAATCACATATTAAGATAAAATATATTTTTTACTATTGAAAATTAAATATTAAGATAAAATTTTTATTTTATTATTGATAATAAACGATAAAATTATAATATTTTAAAGACTTTTTATAGTTCTTAATTTTATATTTCTATGATGATAAAATAATCTCTTTCATATTAACTATAGTTATTATTTATACGTGAAATATGTAAAAATAATATTAAAAAAATAAATAAATTTTTATTATTTTAAATTTATATTATCATGATGGGGATTTTATAAACACGTCATACGAGGATAAGAGGAAAAAGTGATTTGTACATGGGAAAAAGACACGATTATGTCTTAAATTTTTAAGTGAGATATGATATTTTTGATGTTTAAAAATCTTAAACTTAAACTCGTAACACAAAATATTTGAAGTTTAAAGTGATAAAAATTAAATTAAAGAATTCAAAATATAATTGAAGAAGATTATTTTTATCCATAAAAAATTAAAATTTAATTTAAAATTGTTAAATGAAAATTAATTGATCTATTTTAATTTATAAAACTAATTAGTTTATAAAAATTGACTAATTAGTTAATTAACAATATCAGTTATTAAAATAAATCGAACTAAAAAAATAAAAACTGAACCAAAAATTTGATTGATTTAAGATTTTTACGGTTAAACCGAATGAGTTAAATTTGTTTTTTAATTGTTGGATATTATTTAATATATAAATTACTTAAACTTAATTTGTTTTCTCAGGATTGTAAGGTTTGTAAAGTTAGTTACTCATTTCCTGATATAAGGGATTAATAAGCCTTTAGTTATAAACTTAAAGGCATTATTTGATATTTAGGTCCTAAAATTATTTATTTTAAGAAAATAATTAAAGATATATTCCTTTGTTATTTAACACTTTTAAGAAAATATTGATTTAAAATATATCTTACCTTTTTCTAATAAATGCAATAAACAAATTTAGTGGTGACAATAAATCGGGTCGCGCTCATTCAAGTCCGAGGCACCTAGACTCAAACTAATTTAAATAAAAAATAAAAAATGACTTCATTATTTCAATATTTGTTGGACCTCAACTCAGACCGAGTTTGAGCTCATCCAAAAACCCGATCAGACCAAATTTGAGCCCATCCAAAGGTCCGATCAACCGAGACCGAGCCGATTGTCATCCAAAAACAAATTGAGTTGTCAAATAAACATGTGCGCAGAGCATAATTTTTACAGGAGTACGTCTCTTTCAGAATCTAAAACTAAAGTACCATTTCACAACATCATGCTTAAAAGCATAATATAAATTGGGTAAGTCATTCAACTCATTTTCTTTGTTCTCTTTAAACACTTTACTTTCTCCAAACAATTTTAGTATAGAGAATTTGATACGATACCCAATCAAATTAATATCTTAATCATAAGGTGAAATTTTATTTTAATAGTAAATTTTCAAAATAATTTGATAAAAATTTAATATAAATTATTTGTTACCTTTATGTAACATATTTAAATAATTCAAAATAATAAAAAGTTTCGAAGGAAAATATTTTAGACTTATGCTTTCTTTTCTTAATTAGAAAGATGCTTTAGTGGATGAGTTTCTTTTGATTGATAAATATATTATTTTAAATTAATGAAATTATATAACTTACCAAGTACGAGCTTTGGAACAATCAAGTTTAAGTCACCGAAACAATCTCTTTATAAAAAATGTAAAAGAAAGGTCATTTACATTAACGACCCTCCTTTGACTTTCATAAAGCCAAAGTCTTGTGTACTGGAGTACGTTGTGTGTTTGAAATTATATAAGTCAACTTTGTTAAGCAACAATTTCACCACAAAAGCTTAAGCTGTTGTGTGAGACTAATTTAATTGGTTTTATATATTTACTAACACACCCTCTTAATCGAAAGCTCTTTGGATTTGAAATTTGCACAGATTCACTGTATCTTGTGCTAAATAATAAGTGGGTGGTAAGATTTGAACTCACGATCACTTATTCACAGAGGCTCTAATACTATATTAAGTGACCATTTCATCACCAAAATTTAAGTTATTGTATGAGGCCAGCTTAATTGGATTTATATATTCACTAACAAACTCTTATCTTAACATTCTTACAAAACAATTCTTATTTATATAAAAATTGATAATAAATATTTTAAATTTCTTTATTCTTAAAATATTTACTCGAAAATTTTAATAAAATATATTTAAAAATTAATTTATAAAACATAAAAACTTCAAATTTTTATGTGAATTATGTGAAAACCTTATCAATGTATTCTTTTGAATTAAAAACATGCAAGTCAAGTTGGAGGCATTAGGACAAAAAATCTTTTGTTTGAATCCCTCTACTTACACTTTCTTAATCACTTACACTTTTTCGATCGAGCATGTCGTATAAGACTTGCCTAATAAAAACTACCCGATTAACATAATTTATAGACTATTGCGTTACCTAAGATGTATCTACAAGATAATAGCTACTATTTCTTCCCTTTTTAAAAAAAATTTGCAAAGAAGTCCCAAACACGGAAGGTCAAACGCTGAAAAGCCAAAAAATGCTTGCTTTCTTATAACAATACTTTCGTTTTATTGTAATGGGTTAGTACGTGTGACGTGCCCTTCCTTTTTGCCTTTTTTAGGATTGCTTGAATCGACCCTTTTCTTTTTTAATTTTATAACTAAGGAAATGGCTTTTCTTTTCACCATTCACTACCCACCGTTGTCGTCTTCGTTCACAACTGTCGTTACACTCCAAAAACTTCCTAATTGCCCATTGAAATTAAAAGGATTTAATTAAAAAATAAAAGTGGGTTTTAAAAGGTAACATAGATTTGATCAGGACAAAAAATAAAAAGAAAAAGATTGACAATGAACCGAATCAAACATAACCCCGACTCGCTTAAGAGCCGGACAAAAGCTTGATCTAAAGTTCAATTCACGGATAAGCTCGGGTCTTATTAATTTAGTTTTGAATTTATTAAAATTAAAGATTTAAATGAAGATATTTTAAGAAATTAAATAAAATAACAAATTTAATTTGTTAATCTTAAATTAAGTGAAATTTGCCATAACACATGAGCAATCAACATACACGTACGTCATGTTCCAATTACGAAGTTGATACACTAAAAAATAAGCATGATCATATGGTTTCTTTAGAATTGAAAAGAAAAGGAATTGTCAAAAATAGCAATAACTCAGACCGAACTTAAGCCCAACAGCCACTGTTAAGGTCTGACTTGAACTAATTTTTAATTAAAAATATACAAATAACAATATATTTTTTTATAAGTGTTAGGCCTCATAGTCAAGCTAAGCCTGAGTCAAAGCCCGATCAGGAGCTAATTTCAAGTTAAGTGTTTATTTGAATGAACTTATATTAATAGAGCTTTTATCAGTAAAATTTTTTAAAAAAATTCTAAATTTGAGCTTTTTAAAATGTTTTATTTTAACTTCTAAAAAAATTATTTTTATTTAAAAAATACTTTTAAATTTTATGACCAAACAATTATTTTTTTAAAAAATAACTATTTTTTCACCTTCTAAAAGTTGAACCAAGCAAGCCCTAAGCCAAACCCAACTGTCAATCTTTAGGAATGGAAACCCAACTTTCAATCTTTAGGAATGGCCCGGCTCGTTGAGGAAGAGTTTCAATATTCTACCAAGAATGAATGAATAAGGTTTTCTCAGAGTTCTATTAATTTTTCAGATGAGTTAGTTAACTGTAAATTATTATTTTATTAAGTAATTTATTTAATATATAATTAATAAGTTCTTGCAAAGAATTATCAAATTTAAGTATGCTTGTTCTACTTAATCAGTATATAAGGTAGAATCCAATTATTGACAACTAGAGTATATTGCTTGGAATTGGATAATTTATCAACTGAGTTGGAGGACTAGGCGTTCAAAAGAAAAGAATAAAGGAATATTGATTAAACCAAAAGAGAAGCTAATACATATCCTGCAGTCCTAATCAACCAAATGGCCTGAAGAAGAGGGGAAAAATGGCGGCCTGTGGATGAACAGAACAGTCTCACATACACTGGGTGCATTATATATATATATATATATAGATGGGAGGGGTTGGCTTCGTACAGGGACAGCTATAAACATCACAACTTCCATCTCTATGAGGGAAACCTATAGTATTTACTTACATAGACTGAACAAGTTGGTGTAGGAGTAGTAGTGGCAACAGCTTTCCGCAATAAAACTGGGATGAAACAAGTAGGTCTGTTGCAGCCGATGGATTGGAGGTAGCTCTTCCGGCAACGGCAGGTGAAACTGCATGCCCTCCAGGAGTTCTTTGCTGCTCATTTGTCGGCAATGGGTTTACGGTTGTCCCGTTGGGAGTAAGGGGCATCGTTCTATCATCATTTCCGTCACCTGCACAAGTGGATTGATCGGTGAAATTGACGGTAAAGTATTGTTTCCCCTGATGAACTTGAGTGAAAAAGGAAGAGGATTTTGAACTCACAATTAGAATGTGACCATCTTAACTTCAGATTTTCCCGATCAAACACAACTCGATATCCCGTCATAAAATTTTCTGCATGAGATTTTCTCATAAGAATGAAGTACGTGAGGCACAGATTGACTTCGAGGAAGGATCAGTGTGGGAACCAAAAAGTTAGCATGATTACCTCCAATTGTGCCAATATCTCCATCAGCTGGCTGAATAGCCAAACAAAACCCTGCAATTCCCTGCACAGTAAGGCCATACACTTTAGATTCGCATACACCAGCAACCCTCGTTGTTCGATCAACTATTTCGGTACAGCCACCAGGATGGTGAATAACCAAACCTATGACATGCTACACAGTCATGTAAACCGGTAAACCTGTATCCGAAAGTAGGTTACCCATTCAGATACAAACCAGCTACAAATTACTTCATGGATATGCTCCAAAATGGTTTTAGAAGAATAGTCAACGATTTAAATCTGATGCCATAATCTCTACTATATATTCTTAACCATGACTTTAAACATAACATTTCCTCCCAAGTCATTGGACCATGTTACAACCATGATAACCTAGAAAATCATTATTACTACAAGGAAAGATAAAAACAACTTTAATCAGCACATTGAACTCCGCTATCTCTTACCTCCATGCCATAAATCACAAAAATGGGATTCTGAACAATAAAGCTATTATTTAGCGGGAACATGAGCTTCACCGTGGGAATATTGGGCAAGTTCCCCGAACTGTTAACAAAGATTCATCTCAATGTTAGATGGTATAACAGATGCATACAAAAGAAGCCACGTGCAGAGAGAAAAAACAGAGCCGGTTCCCTTTTTTATTTTCAGAAAAGTAGAGAACAGAAGGGTTGAAGGGAAGAAACTCTAGAGAAAAGTCACCTGGACTTGTAGCAATACTTCCATGGATAGCCTTCAAAACTAGAGATTGTAGCCTTCACTTGTTTGTCAAACTGTTAAATTCAGCATGTAATATTAGGCAGTTACATAATCACTCCACATGTTTAGTTGAATTTTATTTCAGTACCTCCTCGGCAATTCTTTCATAGATGTCATTAGGTAGAAACGTAAATGATGAGCCGCTATCGATCAGTGCTCTGAAGCTAGTCTGCTCAGGACAAGAATTGGTAACACAACAGGCCTCCACGCCAACAATGTATGTTGAACTGAATCAGATAACCTTATGAAGATCAGAACTTTAAGCATCTTGAAGAAAAATCAAATTAGTCAAAAAGCTTGCACTGATTAAAACCATGTAAAGATGCAAAACACCATTCGTACTAATTCTCATTTAAGGTAAGAAATGGAGTAGATTGCTGAATAGCTGGCCCTGGATCACCAAAAAGAATTCTCCCAGAGTCATCCTCATCAAAGCACAATGAGAAAGAGTTCCTGACCAACCCTGCTTTGGCAAGAAAACTTGGCACTGAAACTGCACTAAGTCCCAAACCCATCAGTCCGTCAGGAGCAACTCCATCCAGGTAACCACCACTTTGCCTCATGCCACATCTGTCAAGAGATAACCAAAGATGGGTAACTAACGAAAAAATTAAAGACTAGAAGGAAATAACTTCTTTGCTCCCTTGGGAAACTTTCTAAATATATTATCGAAACTTTGACTCAAAATTATAACGAGGCAGGAGTGAAACACACCCAATGATCACTGAAGCCTGGACAGAGGTTTTCACAAAGTCACTTTTTGATACAAGATGTATCATGTCCTCAACCAGTAATCCAGAACTTGACGTATTTTCAGTATAATAATTGATTGTGTAAGGGCAAGGTTGGTTTGGGCTTTGGCACTTTGAACCCGGCGCACATAACTCATGGCTGCAAGATAGATGCTTGCTGGTGCTTGAGTGAGAAGGACTATATTCACTTAGATCTCTGTCCTGCAGAATAGATGCTCCAAACACGACGGAGCACCTGCCAAATCAATCATCGGAAATAAGCGCTAAACCCGTTCCCGTAATTTAACAATGGCACTAATCCTTCAAAGTTCACATCTTTTTTTCTTTTCTGACCAAAAGGGGGTGTTAAACAATAGAAAAGACATCATATTCTAGCCTATTAATAGCTCATGGCACACTCAGATGTCCATTTTGAAGCATCAATCAACTTAGCATAGAGCTTTCACTGATCATCACTCTCAATTTCAGACAGAATTGAGGCACAAAAAGAATAAAGTTAAGCAAAAAACAAGTTTGAAGAGGAAGGAATGGGGTACCAGCGTGTTATAGAAGCTAGCAGAAAGGGGTGCACATTGCACACAGTCGCAAGGAAGCCATAGCAGATCACTCCCAGCATCCAATGCAACCAGAAAAGAAGTTTTGGGTGTCCCTATATCAATCCAAGTATAGTGCAACCTGCAAAACAGAAAAGAGAAAACCTATGTATACTAAAAAAGCATACATAAACAAAAAGATTGAAGCTTTATAATTGTTTGTTGAATTTCACCATCCAAAGTTGTTGCCAAGAGACATAGTTTTGCTGCCTTGAGAAGGGAAAAGAGACTGATACGTTGGTCCCAGCTTCATCTTCTGTCTCTGCAAGTCACTGCTCATAAGCATCCTGTAATACTCCACGCTCTTCTTCTCCGGCCACTCGCCGCCACCCAAAACCCTGAGTGACTTCGCCTCGTCGGAGAAGCGGTGAATCAGGCGGGAGGAGAAGCTGATTTCCAAACTTCCCTCCACCAGATAAGCAGCAATTAGCACTAGAAGCAGAGATCCAGCCTCTGCCATGAGGGATCGGAAGAGAGAAAGAGAGGGTGTACACGTAAGAGCTTTGCGGCTAAGGGACAAAGTAGTGTTTTTATTAGTGAAAAAGTATTATTTCCTTGCTCTCTCGAGACCCTAAAATTGGATTTACCATTGATAAGCTTAAGTTATACTCTTTTCACTCTCAACTTTCTGGTCTCTCTCCCTCTGTCAAACAAGTGTTCCACAAGCATTCAAGTGCATTGCTTAGGATTCATTATTAAAGTGGTGGTCGGCAAATGGTGGCATACAACTAAAAGGTAAAAAGAAAAACAAGACAAAACAGACATAAGGTTCATGTACCTTATCGGGTTGAGTTGAATTGGGTCGGACCTCTTAAAATTACAACTAAAATTGATCAAAATGGACCTTATTTTAATTTTTTAATAATATAATATTGTCCTAAGTCGTTATTACATTTTTTATTTGACTTATTTACTTAATTTTTATTTAGCATACATACGCACATCCATTTATAATTTTATAATATTTTCAGGACACATTATATGCGAGTTTATTAAAAATAGCCTCTTTATTAAGTAGTGATAAAGTTGCGTATTATTGAACCTCTCTAAATTTCACGTTTTCACGTGACTTCAATTGGATGTTAACGATAATAAATATTGACCTAGTCGAGCCCCAAATTAATTTTTTAGATCTAAGCATAACATAAGATCTGATTTGATCATATTTTAATTATTAACTTCGAGTCCAATCAAATTAATTTAGATTATAATATTTAGCTCAAATAATAAATTTAATTTTTATTATTAGTTACGGGGGAAAATTAAAAAAAAACTACATATATTATTATATTGATTGTATCACTTTAATTTGAGTTATTAATTTGTTAAATAATTTTTTTAAATATATAATTTATGAATTATTACATATATTTGATAGTTTATTTAACATGCATACAATACCTGGCAATTGCAGACTCTCCTACTGTAAAAGAAGAAAAAGGAACATAAAAGACAACTTTTCACTTCTGCTTGCATTGGATTCTGGGTGGGTGTAGTGGTCCCCTCCTGTGGATTCCCTGTGACTGAGTGCAATGCACACGCCCTCTTTATACTTAGGTTCATTTAAGTAATTGTAATATTCCAAAACTTCACATTATGCTTTGTTGATTTTTGTTGTTTCGATGTTATGATTTACCTGTTTTTTCAACGTTGTAAATGGAATATGTGTCTTGTTTTGTCATTTATCTAGTGCAATTGAATTCCAAATTGGACTCCGGAGAATTGAATGACCCCAATTGAAAGTGGTTTTGCTAAAACGATATCATTTTGTTAAATGTTAATAAATTTTGTTGTTTTGACCTCCAACCACATTCAATAAATTTCAGGCTGTCAAAGTCCAATTGGATCATATTGGTTATAGTAGTTTGGCTTAGATCCAACCGAAAAAGATCGAATCTACCCGATTTAACTTATTGTCATTCCTACTTTTATCTAAAAGTTTGGTGAAAATTTGCATTAAAGGGCAATATGAAGTGTCACTTGTGAAAATTCTGTGCTACAATCAAGTTTTCCAGGTAATTGACAAAGTTTTACATGCTTATACATACATATGCATAAATGTACATACTATGCAATTGAAATGATAATGCTGAGAATTTGAATGACCAGAAGTAAGCAATATGAACAAAAATATGTACAAATTTGATCCAGAAAGCAGCATCATCATTATAACTCAGATTGACAAGCACACAACTATTGGTACAAAAATTACAGAGAGCTTTGCCTGTTCATGTTCTTTCCAGGAAATTAAAAAGAAAGAAAAGAATCCAGGTTACCAAAAAATGGGTTTTGACAAATGACTATTTCACAACATCCTTAAAACATCTACAAGAACATATGGAGATCTCTGGCAAAAATATTTACACTGTAGGGAAAAGAAATATATATTGACATGTATGCTCCAGCCCCTAAAAATTTCAATTTGCAGTAGTGGTGATTGTTATTTTCCTGAACAGTAATTACTTGTTAGACCACTGGAATTCAATTTCCAGGTTTCTGGAGGGTCCACTTTTGCTTTCTGGCAACAGAGTGTACTCCCCGGCGACGGCCCCTAGCATTACAACCCGATCAATCTGGATTGTTACTTTGCCAAAAGAGCTCTGTCATTGGATCGGAAGAGATTAGTTTGAACAGAAATTCATCAAAGATTAAGAAAACATTCATCTACTTCAATCCTTAGTCTATGAAAAAAGAGTCCCAACTGATCTTTACCTTTCCCATTTTGCTTTTATTTTTGCAAGAAATGTGTAGCTTCTGGCCTTTGGGAGGACTCTCAAAGGTCCAAGCAAAGCTCTCATCCCACTCTGGATTAGGACCAGTTGATATAACCTGAGTACAGACAAGGATCAACATAGCAAGGACAAGTAGTTCAGGCATTTCCCAGTTTCACTTTGCAGAAAATAATGAGATTGGAAAGAGATTTCCCCTCCTTTGGAACGCAATTGAAATTCAAGGATGTTGAAAGTAAACATAGTCTGTTACCTTTGTTTGCCTCGGCGGTGTGTTGCCCAGGGTAAGCTTGCAAAACACACTTGGATTTCCTACTGACTGTTTCATGTTATTTCCACGTTTGATGATGACCACCAGTGTTCCTGGCAAGCATTGGAGGAGAAATTCAGCCTTCTCCTGAAACCGAGGCGGCCCAGACTGTATCAAGTATTGCAACAATGGAATTGCATCTGCAGCGGCAATGGATTGAGCTCTAGAAACTTCTGCCGGACACGCTGACCAAGCTTGTCTAAGAAGGAAAAGTGCATCCAAAGCAGCTTCTTGAGTTGCTTCTGAGCCTGTCTTGAGAGATGTTACCAGATGAGGTATACTGAGTGTAGCCGGTTCCGTGGCTCTCAAGCGAGGGAAGTTACTGAAGAGAGAATTCAGTGCTTTCAGATATTCCTCATTCACTGTTCCGGTGGCCCATAGATCTTTTTCAATAGCAGCTGCATGACCAAATGGATAATCATTGGAGAATCGAATTAGTAATTGATCCCAATACATTAATCTATGCATCCTCTCCATACGAATCATAAAACTATCTTTGTTTTTGTGGTCTCTGATAAGCTAGGAAAACAAACCAGACAATTTCTTTTACCAAAATAATCTCAGAACTTAAGAGGACAAGTTAAACACACATTTAAAAGACCTTTGAAGAGACAATCTCAAGCAAGAATTCCATGAAAAATCCCAATAATTTAGTAATGCATGATGTCAATTAAAAATGATCAACTTGATGCCTGAAAGTTGACGAACACGTGCAGAACATTGATATCCTTACCAGTTATGGCTCTGACAGTTTCACTGGAAGCATACTCTTGAATAGTATGATTAGAGAAGAGAAGTTTTATAAACATTGCAGCCTGGACAGACGTATCTGGATCACTCGAGCCTATGAGGTCCAAGACAACCTGAACGCCACCAGCCTCTGCAACTGCTCTTTTATTGGAGCGGCTGTACATAACAAGATTTTGCAAAGCACATATTGCTACAACTTTCATTTCCTCTGTAGGTTGCTCTTCAAGTACATTGACAAGAGCACGACAAGCTGAAACTGCATCAGAACTTCGAGCCAGACTCTCATTCTGGAACAAGTCTCCAAGAGCCAGTGTGGCCAACAATCTTGCTTGCTGAGCTTGGGTTTGCGGATCCAATAGGTACTGGGAGAGTGGCAAGATTGCGGATTTGGTCGCTTTTGATTCTCTGATTTTCACGTTGTTGAGTAATACTTCCAGAAGCCTCGCTGCTGTTTCCTCACATTGATGACTTCTTAAAAGTTCCAACAGAGCCTCTATGGCACCACTCTCAGCCATTGCTTCGGCACTGGTTCCATCATCACTTTCTAATACCAGAAGAGCATTCAATGCCCCAATAACAGTGGTCTCCATTCCAGACCGTAGCAATCTTACCAATACAGCAACTGGCACCTCCAAATAGAATTCAGAACTAAACTGAAGAATACTACTTAAGACTGAAGCGGCAGATTCCCACAATGTATGAGGGAGAGAAGGATCAGCTTGCAATATCACTTTTGACAGCTCACCAACACCACCTTCCTTGGCAATCTCATTTGGCCATATTAGTGCAATGCTAACAAGAGCCTTAACAGCTCTTTGCTGCAAAATGTGTACGCCAGAACCAAGAACTCTCACGAGGGGACCAATCACTTGTTGAGTCACCGAATCCTTCTGAAGATGTTCTTCTAAAAGTAAATGTGAGAGAAGCTCAGCTGCCAACTGTTGCACTGCTGGAGCAGGGGAATCAAGCAAGGGGATAAGTGGCTCAATGACTTGGTGAGAAGTGAGGGTATAGTCAGCACGGCATTGTGGATGCTCCAATATATTGACAAGAACCTGTAATGCACTATGCTGCCCGTCAGGGCCAATTTCAGGCCTTGTCAGAAGGAGGAAAAGGGGCTCAACCACTTTAGCAGCAGATGGTCCTTTTGCAATGCTGGCATTATTGGTCAATATTCTGAGCAATTCTGAAAATGCAGCACAGAGATAGTCTGGTGCTTCATGGAGGATATCAAGTATACTTTCAATCACTCCAGCTTTTACCATTTCCATTTTGCAAGCCGGCCTGTCTTTCCCCAACTTCACAAGTGCTCTAGAAATAGCTTCATGAAGCATGTAATTTCTACCATATAGGAGAGCAACAAGAGGAACTACCGCGCCATGAGCTGCAACTAACTCAGCCAGTTGTTCATCATCAACAAGTTTGTCCAGTGCACGGACAACTGAATGTTGAGCAGGACTACACTCAGTCACAAGGAGAGAGACGAGAGGCTCAACACAGCGTGCAGCTGCAAGCGTTGACCTTATTCTCGTATTTCCAAATAGTACACTTTAATCTTCTCATTTCCATTTGTCACACAATCCTGCCCATATCTTCACTTCTCTGTCACATTCGTAAGTA
>JANIIA010000190.1:59081587-59109748 GCA_027478495.1 Erythroxylum alaternifolium | reverse complement strand
TCATTCTCAATTTAAAATCTCTAAAGTTTCTGCACAATTCAGCACATTCACTGTTCATGCTGATTTTTAGGTTTATTGAACAATTTGATGAGAGGATCTTGCAAAGCACATCTATTGCATTCATTTCAACATCTGCAACTGCAAGGGCTCGTGATGGGTTTTCACTTAATAACCTGACCAATGCAGCAATAGCAGCATGCTGCTCTTTCTCCAGACCAGTATTAAGAATTTCAACTAAGGGCTGGACAGCTTGTCTGGCAGTGTCTGCATTCCTAATGTGGTCTGCCGAAAAAAGGCTTTCCAATGCTTTAGCAGCACTGTACCTTGCACCTCTTCCACCCAAGCGCAAAACTGCAACAAGTTGACTGACAGCACCAAAGGCAGCTTCATGTCTGCGAATTTCAGAGTTGCCAAATAGAATACCTAAAAGATCAGTTGCAGCTTCTTCAGTTGCATCTTGAGGACCAAGAGAAAGATACTTGGTTAGTGCTTCCAAAGCCCCTGATTCTACCATTACATTCTTGTTTGGCTGACAATCTTTTGCAAGCTGAGTCAAAAGTCCTAATGCTAGAAAAGGTGCACCAGGACGATCAGGAATAGGCTTAAGTAGATCAACAAGGGCAGGAATTGCTTTTCGGGAAGTTGCTCCAACCCTTATGTCTTCAACTCTGAACAACCTCTCCAGAGCCACTTGATCAGGATAACGTGCCAGATAAAACTCCTCTGACAGCTCAAGAAGGTCACATATATCCCCATCAGCACAGCCAAGTAAGGAGATAAGACCACCAGCTGCACCAGAATTTGCAACAGATAAAAGAGTTCCCCTACTACCATTACACACTAGACTTGCTATTGCTTGTGCAGCAAAATATCTGTTTGCAGACTCTTCTGATTTCAACAAGTTGGAAAGTATTGGTATAGCTTTCATCGTTGCATGTGCTCGTATAATATCTCTGTCTTGAAAGAGGATCGCCAGCAGTAGTGCAAAAATCCATATGCTGCTATCTTCACCAAAATCACTCTGCATGAAGAACCATGGACAAAAGAAAACAAAATTGATGTGATTAACTTGAAAATATAATACAAATGCTTTCTATAACATGAATCTCAGAATCCATAAACATTCAGCAATGTCAAGATTTTTAATACTGACAACCTTCAGAGAAGAGGATACATAACATGGGAAGTTCTTCAGTCTTGGTTTTTTATGTGTATAAGACAAAACCGACAAAACAGAAGATAGGGAAAAAGGATTGAATACCTGACTATATTGCAAGAGACAACTAGAGATTCTTTCGTTGAGGACTTCTATTGTCCCAGTTTCCATTATCACAACTTTACTTTTCTCATCATGACAAGCAAGAACTGAGAGCAGCCAAACTGCCAAGCTACATCCATGAATTACTGATGTTCCATTGTTGGCTTCATTATTGCCTCCCTCCTCCTTAGAATGCCTAGAGATGCTAATTATTTCCTTATCATCACTTTGATTTCCCGAAGCAGAGATCTCCATGGAATTAAGCATCATAACAAGTGATTGAATGAGATGACTACAGGAATTTGATTGATTTAAGTCTTCCACCAATCTCTGAGGGCTGACTTTTGCAGCACAAATAAGAAGGGCAGCTCCCCCAAGTTTGACCTTTGGGTTTGTAGAATTGATCACACGTTGAGCGACTGATGATATACATTCAGCTGAACTAGAAACTGTCTCTCCCAAGATGACAGGCTGATCCCGGCAAAGTCGTGATACTATTTCAACAGCTTGATCCTGCAACAACGGTGTTGCATAAGCAATTGATGAAACTATAGGAGTTATACTTCTTGGAAATTCAGCTAATACTGCCCATGCAGGTTTAACATTCCCACTAGTTCCCCCTGAACCTGACAGAATAGCAAGTGCACCTAGTGCTTCTGATAAGGCAACAGATCCATCATCAGCAGATTCTAGGAAAGAGACTAATGCAAGGACAGTTCCAGCACGATTGACACAATCAATTACAGCATTATCAATTTTGTGAGAATGGAACAGGCGAGTAATAGCTGCTGCTGCATGTGTCTTTCCAGAAACTGTGCCTTCACGCAGAACCCTAGTAGCAGGCAGAATAATTTCTTCGGGGATTGCTCTCTCGGAAGCTTCACTATCCAAAATAAGGTTTGCCAGGGCACATGTTGCCTGCTCTGCTACTTCTGGAGTTGAAGAGTTGGTGAGTGTAACTAGGGGAGACAATGCATCTCGAGCGATAGCAGCAACATCTCTATTCTCTTTAATTGAAAGAAATATGGCAGCAACGCAATGAGAAGACTCTACCAGGATGTTTTCTGACTCAGCGTTTAGCAATTTCATCACAGACCAGAAAGTTTTAACTGCAATGCCACTTTCACGCAAGTCCTTTCTGATCTCAAAGATCCCTGCCAAAGCCGAGGCAGACTTGGCCTGAGTCTCTTCTTTAGTAGAGTTCAATATCTTAATCATTGTCTCAATTGCATCATTTGCAGCACTACCTTCCCTCAATATGTCACTCAATGGAACCACAGAAAGCATACTTTTCAAAGCATCCAGAACATAAACCTTTGATTCAGGTAGGTCACTGGTTAATAATGCAGTGAGTTGGCTGATAGTTGCTGTATCAGACTTATGGATCAAATGGTTTAGAGTCTTTGCGGCAATTTCTTTTCCATTGGGGCTACCATTCTTCAGTAGCCATAATAATGCAGGAACAGCATCAGCACTTTCAACACATGCACGTATATCTTCACTATGGTTGCATAGGTTCCTCAGGATTGTTGCAGAATCTTCCTTGGCTTTAGCAGATCCTGTTTCTAGTATTTGAACGAGTGGAGGTATACCACCAGCAGCAGTGATGGCCCACTTACTTTCATCATTTTCATTAGATAGAAGGCAAAGCAATGCAACTGCACATTCCTGCTGCTGCTCTGAGGACAGTCCAAGCAAAGATATCAATAATTGAACACCTTCACGTCCCTGTAGTGCACGCCACAAGCTCCCTTCACTGTTGCAAAGTGTGAGGAGAGCTCTTATAAGCTCATCCTGAACTTCATTTGCAGCCATTGTGATCAAACCAACTAGTAATCTTTTAGCTTCAGAATTTGCAAGTTTAGTTGAGAGTATGCTATTACCATACAGACTGGCCAATGCTTCTATAGTTCGTTCTTGGATGAGAAATGGCACACGAGGCTTGAACTGCCTAACCAAAGTCTGCTCTATAGCTGTAGGGTCTGATGCCCTTGTTGATTCAGCCTTGCTGTCATAGATCATGAGAGCTGAAGCTAAGGCCCCTAAAGTGTCTGCTGTCTGGGCAGGTGATGAGCATGATTCCAGGCTTTGCCCAAGGCTTGTGATGACATATGATAAACCACCAGAAATGTTAGCAAGAGCACACATTGCATTCTCCTGCAAAGCCTGTGCATATTCACCCTGCATGAATTCTTTTGATGGAGCTATAGTAGCATTTATCAAGGCCGGAATACCATTAGAATTTGCTATCTCCTTTCTAGCTTCTTTACACTGAGAAGAAAGAGACTTAAGAGCACCTGCAGCTTCTGCTCTAACAGAAGCTTCATTACCAGGTCCCAATAACTTGAGAAGTTGTTTAGTAGCATCTGCAGCCAATATTTTAGCACAAACTGATGCATCCTCCACCATCATACATGCAAGAAGAAAGCATACGTTAGCTTGGGTCCCTGACTGCCCTGCTGTGAGCAACTTCACTAGTATATCCACTCCACCAGCTTGAATCGTTGCAGACCAAAATCCCTCAGTGCTGCTGGAGAGGTTTTTAAGTGCTCCAGTCAACAAATTGTCAACTAGGTTGCCAGTTTTCAGCCCACTTTGAAGCAGCCCCCAAAGCACTGGCACAACTCCTTCGGTTGAAAAAATTTTAGACCCAACGTGATCCTTAGCCCCATCTTGAGAAACTGCATATATTGTCTTTGCTGCAGCAATTTGACCTTCTGCAGAGCTTGACTTAAGAAGTCCAAGCAATGGCGGAATGCATCCTCCAAGCAATACTTTTACTCTCAGTTCATTCTCCTTGCAGAGAGAACCTAAAACAGTAGCAGCCTGTATTTTTACTCCCAGTGTTCCTGAACGGAGAAGAGAAACAAGTACGGGAACTGCTTGAGAGTGAGACCCAACAGCACTAAAGGCACTTTCACGTGTTTCAATAAGATCTAGCAATTGTCTTAAGGAAAATTCTTTCTCTTGTGCAGATGAAGAATTTTGACGCAATTGCTCAATGCATTGTGCAACGCTGGCCAATGTGCCATCTGGGTCCTCCATGCTACTACTACGATCTCTGCAGATGATTTAAGAATGTTATTTTCTCACATAAAGATATATCAAAAGTCTCTTACTTAGCACCTTATGAAATTGGAATGAACATAAACTGAATGCTTTTGGTTTGTTTATTTGTGTACTTTTGTTTTGTTATATTAGGAAAGGAAATATATTTTCATGGCATAATGCACCTTGTGACATCAAACATAGAAGTTTGAATATCAAGTATGTCAAACTAATAGAAAATCTAATGATCACTAGGCATCCAGTGCCATGGTTTCAGTAAATTTCTAGCTCAAATAATAACCATTTTCAAAACAATCGCACAACTGAATCATTACAAATTCAGAGTGTTAACAACCATTTAGATTAAACATATACAGAGATTTAATTGGCACTTTATGACTCAGAAAGTGTAGTTTTAAGTGTTTACATCACAGAGATTACATATTTCCTACTCATGTGGAATTCTACGCAAAGGCATGTGGTACCTTTACTGACTAAGTAAGGAAAGGATATTGACTTTGGTAACCAACTGCCATTGCATATGGAAGACTAGCAGAGAAGATGGGTGAAACAGGTCAGAAAATTTGTCGCAACCAATTGCCACAACCTTTGGAAACTCCAAAAGTTTTGGCAACTGATTTGTTGCATTTTCCTTTTTCAAAAGGCAGGAACATGAATAAGTACATTATTCAAAAAAATTACATCACCTTAGAAATTGCGAACATAGATGAGCAACAAATAACAAACAACAAAAGATGCCAATTTAGTTGTATGCACGTTGTTCTTGAAGACTACATTACTAAATTAGATTAGAACTTACCGTAAACCCATCTTCATAACAGAGTGTGGAGTAGGAGGCTCTGAATCTTGAAGTCTAGCATCAACATTTTTTTCCTGAAACCATGAAAAGGGAGAATGTAGATTTATTCATACACATCTAACAAACAAAACATTGATCAAAGACATGGAGAATTTCAACGTGTCTGATCCCTTTTCCATTTTTTTCTATTTTGATAGATGTGAGGGGGAGGGACAGAGTATATATCAGAAATGCCACCTATTTCTGATTCAGTATCTAAACTGGGATCAGAAATTAGCAATGAAAAGCAGCATCTCCAGGAACTTTGTGCGTCTTCTTACCAGAGCAAAACAAAAAAGAACATTAAATACGTCTTCTTTAGTTAACTCCACTACAGTCCAATAAAGAATAAAATTCACCAATGAGCAACTATCAGATCACTGAGATCCAGCCCGTACCGCATCAATCAAGATTCAACGAATCAGCATAAGTATCTGAATCTCATTCTCAGAGTACATAAACAAGTAAAGACGTGAACTTTACCATATCATTTGTGGCAAGGCCGTTGCCATTGCTGGCAGCCAACCTCCAAGCGATTGTGGTCGCCAGTTTAACTTAACTTCAAGATTCCCAACACAAATAAATCAGTTCAAAACCTTGCCCCTCCCCAGATCTGCCTGCCTTACACAGTCAAAGCATCAAAATCCTCTGCCAGAACAAAAGTACAAAAGTCCCAATGCAAAACTTGGTGTCAGATCAGACGCGAGCAGACACTAATTGCTTCCCCAACTTGAGCTCAATTGAACTAAAACCATGTAAGAAACACTAGAATCTTAAAACGAATCCAATGCCAATCAACCAAGAAGTAAAACTAAAACCAAAGTACTCTGCCCTTGTCGCCATTCAGAAGAAAGATTCAATTTTTAAAAATTATAATAAAAGAAGCGAACTTGAAATGGTTGGAAATTTCCCAAAAGAAAGAAATTGAAGCAAAATCTAGAATTTGCTTATCTGAAGATAACGATAGTCAGAGAGTGGATCGAACTTGAAATGAATCAAAAGATAGCGCATCAAATCTCAAACAGAGGGAATGAGAATGGATCAAATCTAACAACAGTTAAAGAGACCACCTCCTCCAGGAATACCAGGAATGACAAATCACATTGAGTGGAAAGCAATAGCAAAATACAATTCCAAAAGAGAGCGGGGTAAGTGGGTCTTAGTTAGTTACTTACCTCTTAGAGAGATGGTGAGAGGCAGAGATTTAGTAAAGAAGAAGAGAATGTGTTAGCATCTACAGATGTCGTAGAACAGAAGCGAAGAAGAAAGATAATTAAAAGAGATGAGATGAGAGTGAGTCAAGCTTTGCTCAGCTTGCAGTTAGCTTTCACAAGACCACCGACAACTACATTAACTACGCTAACATCTTACGGTTCGGCTTGGCTATAACCTTAGTAACTTAGCCACCTAAAACTTGAAAAACTACAATCTTGTCCTGTTTTTACCATTATTATATGGTTGACTTTGTTAAAATTAATTAAATTAAATTAAATTAAACAGCTTATCTAAAAAATAGTAAAATAGTATTATTTTAATTTAATTTAATTATTTAACCTTTAATTAGTGTAATTATTTTTTTACAAAATTCTATTTTGTAAAAACTACATATTTTGTTTAGGTGTGAAAGTCAGGGCAAATTCAGCGAGTTAGGTGCACATAATTTCTCACTGTGCGAAGTTAGGGGAGGGTCATTAAGGATATATTGCCTTTTTAAAACATTTTACAAATATATTATTATCGTAAATTAAACCCGTGACTTTTTGATCATGAAGGAATAATATTACAATAATAATACATTTATTGTTGTTGATTGGTTAATATTATTTTAATCTATAAAATTTTAAATTTTAAAATATATTATTTTAATTATTTATATTAAAACAATGTTGTTTTAAGATATTTTGTGATATATTGTTATCTTTTATATATATATATAATGAGTTTAAATTTTTTAATACGTCTAAAATCTAAACTAATTCATAAGAGCTTGTTTATTTAATTTGAAATATATTCAAATTTATTAATTCGTATGCTTGATTACAATTTCCATTATAAAAATAAATAAATCTTAAATTTCAATAATAATTACTTGAAATAAGTTAAAATTAATATTTAAATCTTGTGGAGTTTCTTTTTTTCACTATAAACTTGTAAGAGTATTTCTTAATTTACTTAAAAGAGTACAAATTATAAATGTAATTAGGATAAAAATCTAATAATTATAATTCACTACGAAAAATCAAATAATATACATAATTTTAGTCAATGATTAAAAAATTAAATTAAAATGGTCAGTTAAATTATAAAAATTATAACCGACTAATATTTTTAGTTTGATTTATTTTAATAACTATTATTATTAAAAATTAATCAGTTTATTAATTAATCGATTATTTTTTATAAACTAACCAATTTTCATAAACTAGAATATAATCATTTGGTTTTTTAGTTAACATTATCTTTCTTTAATTAAAATTAAATCTATATATATATATAAGTTTTAGATTTTAGATTTTAGATTTAAATATTTTATTTTTAACTTTATAAGAATTTAAAACATTGAGTTTGGTTATTGGGTAAGATAAATACAGAAACTGCCAAATGGGAAAGAGCAACCTCCGCCTGAGTACTCACTACCCAGTCTGCGTCTAAGCCAAGCCGAATTAGAAAACCAAGCAAACCAAACCAAACCAAACCCATCCTTTTTATCTCTTTGTCTCTGTCTTGGTTGGCGATGAACCAAACGCTCTTCACTATTTGTTTTAGATATGTTTCTTATTATTAAGTCCAGAAGGATACACCTAATCAGGATGCTTTCTTATTATTAAACCTTCCTTTTTTTCAAAATCCCCCTTTTTTCCTTCTTCTAGCCGTGATTGAGACTTAGGACCAGTTTTGAGAAAGGATGGTTCTAATTTATATTAAATAAAATATTAATAAAAGTTAAATATTAAATTAATTTCACCCAATAATCTCGTTTCTATAAAATATTATGCGTTGAAGTTATCAATTAAGTAATTTGATTAGATTTCTATTTTTATATTTATATTTATTATACAATAACAATAATATTAAGTAAAAATCATGCTGACTTGCAGATCTGAAGAGACCTAGTAAGATGCAGTTTTATTTCTAAAGTAAAAGAACTATTAAGATGAACATGAAATTTAAAAAATAAAATATAAGGATACATAAATATATGATGAATTTAATATAAATAATGATTATATTAATGCATTTATTGTGAATTATTTTCTTAAAAGTTGAAATAAGTTATAGTTCCTGTTATTACAAATTGATCCCTCCATAATGTTTATGTGAATTTATTGGTTAGACTTGTTAATGACTCGGGTCAGATCCGGGCTGCTTTTAGCTTGGTCGCCCCAAGTGCGAGTCAGGATGGCCCATGACTCAGCCTGGCCAATCTGGCCATTGTAATTTTTTTAAAGAAAAAATCAAAATAATATTATTTTTGAAGTAACAATCAAGCCACGAGCTGACCCATGCTAGGTCCAACCTCGACCTGTGGCTTGCCTACAGCCTAATTAACCCAAGTCAAAATTAGGCTGAGGTCGAGCCGAGCTAAATTTGACATCTTTTTTATTGAGGATCAGATCTCCTGTTTCGATTATAGTATTCCTATCATGTTCTATTAAATCTCATCCAAACATTTATATAAATCTCGTTTAAATGCATAGGTAAATTTTAATAAAATAAGGTAGAAATATAATAACTGGAATGAAGTAGAGGATTTGATATACTTTTATTTGTCCTAGACTCCTAGTGTTTCTTATTTTGATTCGAGTCAATGATTACATTATAATGAACGATGTTGATGTCTTACCGCATTCGATTCAGACACATGAAATCTGGTAACAGTAATATGGGATGATGACAAATAATAATAATAGTAATATCTTTAAAAATTAATATTATTAATTACTAATTAAAAATATGACCAAGTACTGGTTATTACTTTCAGTTATTATTTTCCTATTATTATAAACGAATATTCAGGACAGAGCATGTTTCTTCCATCAAATTCACATGTGCAATCTCCAGCTAATAGTCACTAAGAATCAGACATCCTCAGATGTCTCCGTCTGTTTTTGTAAGGTTTGCTGAAAGAGAAAGTACATTAAAAAAAAAGAATTACTTTATTTATTGCCAATTAACACTATAGTTTAATATTTAATCGGTATAGTCCCAATTTGTTTAAATTCAAACACTAAAAAATTTAATTAATTCAAATGTGATTTATTAATTTTAAAATAAATTAAATTAGGTATAATTGGACCGAATTAAATTTCTCAACTCCATTTGATAAGGCTTTAATTTGCATGGAAGCAAGGTTGTAGATATCTTATACTTGAGCTGAATTCGGAGAAGGTAATCAAACTGATTAAGGGAATGAAAGAGATATTAGGTCGAGTTCGAAACATTATCCACTAGTGCAAAGATATATTGAACAGACACTCATCGGTTCAAATTGGGCATATCTTGAGAGTACAAAATAAGGTCATGAATTATCTAACTAAGAATGCAGAAAGCCAAGCTTGGGATCCTACATGTTTTATAGGTCCTTCTCCTTCCTTGCAGTACATCTTATGGGAAGACTCTATTAGTAGTGTCTGTAGCAGGAACACGGTGATGAATGGGGTCTTAATTTTCTTTTATACCATATAAAAAAAAAGAGTTTGAAATGGTATGAATTTTTCATTTGATTAGAATAAGGTTACTTATTAATCTTTTAACAGCTGTTTGATTTGTATGTATTATGTGTATTTTTAAAAAAGTATTATGTGTAATTTATATAAAACTGATTTTTTATTTTGGGTAGAGTAGACCTAATAGTATCAGTTAAATTTAAAATTTAAAATGTGTGAACATTAACCTTTAGAAATTTTCATTCCGGGAATTTATATATTATTTGTTTGATTTTTTTAATAAATTGATAAGAATAGAGGGAAAAAATATACAATAATATCTAAGTGACAAGAGATTTGGAGAGGTTCAACAATACGAAATCTTATATCTAATTAGTAGAGAGTTTGTTTTAAAATAAAAAGGAAAAATATAATATTTAATAAAATAAAATTTCTTTATATTCTTAAAAATAATAAATATTTAGACTTTAATTTAATTATAAATTTAGTTATTATTTATCACAAAAGTAATTTTTAAAAAAAATTACACTTTAAATATTCGTGTAAAACATCACGAGGTTTTTAAAATACATGATTTGATTAGAGGGTTAGTTTCACTTTCACATCCTCACTGCCAGCTTCGATTCGATGAATGAAATCAGGCGTAACTCATAAGACAGCCACCACACACGTCAGCCCGTAAGATGGGACATTTAAGTTTGGCGGAGACGTATTCTTCTTCTTCATCCAACATGATTGCTACCTCTATGTTTCTTTTTCTTTTCTTTTTTTCCCCCACACATATAGACCAACACACATTGACGAAACTACACAACATATAGTGCATTATATGACCAAAAGATCTAATTTTCATCCGAAAATAATTAGATGAGTTCGGTTCGAACTTGAGTTTGATTGAATTTGTGCGATCCAAATTTGGGCAATTTATAGTTCAATTAAGATTTATTTAAAATAACATTCATAGTTAATATATTCAGGGTTTGAGTCGGGTTTGACTAATCAACCTGATCTCGAAGGCCAAATATCTAATAAAAATTCAAACCTAGCTCAAAACTTGATAAATTTGAAATGAGCATGTTGGTCGCCAAAGCCAAAGTACAAGTATCATCCTCACTTATTAAGGGGACGGTTAGTTCTCATGGAAGAATAATAGTAGAAATGAAAATGAATATAATGAGGAATAAGAATTGATATTATCATTATAATTATGGTAGTTGGTTAAAAGGAAAGGATAATTACCATTACTATTAACAGTGTTTAGTTTGCAAAAAATATTGAAAAATACAAAATTATTATATTTTAATTAATTAATTACAATATTTTAATTAATTAATGAATTATATTTTAATTAATTATATTATAAATAATTAATTACAATATTTTCATTATTGACTGAAATATATTATAATTAATTATTTTATATTATAATTAATTTTATTGTAATTAATTATAATATAATTGATTAATTAATTATATTATTACAATTAGTTATATTTAAATTAATTAATCAATTCATTATAATGTAATTAATTAATTAGTAATATTATTTTAATTAAGTATATTTTAATTAAAAAATTAATTATAATTTAATTAATTAATTGTCTTGAACTAATTAGTATTAAAAACATTTTTAAAAAAGAGTCACTATTAAGGAACGAATTTCATTTATCTACTAAATGGAGGGTATGGAGGATTCCCTAAAAGTGAGATATCAAACTATTACCTCTATAACGATAATTAACAATCAACCACTCACTTTTCATTCCTTACTCATTAACTATTTCCCAAATTCATCAATCATGCACCCCTAAGATACGATGAAATCAAAATTGACATTTTGATATGAACGTCAAGATTTTTTTTTTCAAACAAAGGAATCTGTAGTCGTTATTCTTTATACGTGCTCTGGGTAAACCTCTGAATTGATGCAATAACCTGCAAATTACACTAATCAGGTATTCTGTATTAAACAAGTTTTGTACAATAGGCTCGATCGAAAGAGTGAAAAAAATATCAGGTTAATTTTGTGTTGATTGGAATTAAATTTGAAAGAGTCACTCAGTATCATTTCAAATCAAAATGATGTTTTATTTAATTGTTGAAGAATGTATCAATCAAAACAAAATCATTTTAATTAGAATATGAGTTAAAAAAGAAAATTCGAAATATATACAACATACAAATGCTTACTTAAATTTGTCACTTAACTTCGTGTCGTTAAATTTTTAAATAATTTATTTAAAATATATAATTTATAATTATGTACTTCCAATTTTATGTTTTTTACTGTTCTTTTCGAATACTAAACATTGGTTTTTTAATCTCGCATTAAGTTGCTAAGATGGTGAGTAGATAAAACAATAATTAATGCGATACCTTGTCATAGTTGTTAATTAACACTTAACGAGAGACTTGAATTATTGATCAAAATGGGAATAAGATTCACATGGGCAGAACCTTGAAGCACATGCACTTGGTCGACCTTAGAATGTGGAATCTCAAACACGTACATTCTCCTATTTAATCGTGCCCCATGAACATGATGAATAAAAATTTAAGAGTAATTTGATTATTATCAATTTCATCTAGGGTTTGTAACGGGCTTCGAAATTGAAAATTATTTTTAAATTTAAATCATAATTTAAAATTTTTTTCAAATCTAATTATAATTGATCCAAAATACCAAAACTCGAACTGACTATATATAGTTTAAAATTTTAACTTCCCGAGTCAAAATGACCCAAACTCTTACTAATTTATTATGATTACTCATTATCATCACTTAGTCTAAAATTTCGCAACAAAGTAGAGTCTAGAATGGTCTGATAGTATGTAACCTTATCTCTATATAGTAAAGAGGTTGTTTCCGATAAACTCACATGTGAATGTTACAATAAAAAAATGATGCAGATTATAAGAATAGATATAAAAACTGATATGCTAGAAGAGTATGTAAATAAAATTTAAAAAGAATAAATAAATAAAATAAAATAAAACCAAATAAGATATCTGATATGGTACCCACATCTGCTAATAAATAATAATAAAAAATATAAATTGTCATGAGTTGATATAAGTTTTAAAAAAATTATTAAAAAAGATTTGTCATGATTAATCAACTCCAAAAAAATTAAAAAAATTGTGTAAGTTTGAATCCTGAGTCCAATTTCAAACTTGTCTGGTTGACTTTAAACCGAACTGGATTACATCTATACAGGGAAGACAACAAAAAGCTCACATATTTGACACAGGGATAAAGATTGGATACATTATCAGGGAAAACTTTATGGAAAGAAAAGAAGGAAACTTTTCTTTCATCTGGGAAATGGGAACAATGAATGGCATACGTGAAATTGAAGAAACACCATGAAATGCCAGCTTGTTGACTAAAGTACCTTTCATGAACAGAGTTACTCTCCTTAGGACAGCCCACCATCATACTATCTTCAAGAACATGAATAAGGAATTTTGATCGTGAAGAAACAAAACTTCTCTTATTTGGGATTGTGGTTAATCTAATGGGTGGTACTACACTTTTCTGTTGCTCAACAAAAATTCAGAATTCAATTTTCTGTGTCAATAATCTGATCAGAGGGTTAACCGGAAACGAGTACCGGTACATCCATGGCAAGCTTAATCACACAAGAGTGAAGGTGATAACAACGGTATTATTGGGTTAGGCTAATGGAAGTTGCATAAGATTGGAGTACGGTTAAAGCTTGCTCTATGACAGCTCTGTTCTTGGCTCGCTTCACCCAGTCTCCAGCTATTGCTTCTGCTTGGCTGCCTCTGACACCGTCTTGGAGAGTATCTGCTGCTTCAGCAAGCTTTCCTTCAGCTAAGAAACTCTCGACTCTAATAATCACGGACTCGATCCCTTCTCCTGATGGATCAACTTCCTTAATCTGCAAAAACTATATCAATACAGTATCCCGTACAAGTTTAAAATAGATATTCAGATAATTTTTTATGATCACATACCCTTAGCCAGGATGCAACCTGAGCCAAACCATGCGCCAAGAGGCCACCGCTACCTGGTGGCATCAAAATGTAGTGTCGAAGTGGTCCCTTCAGGGCGTTGAACTAAAACCGAAATGGATATTAGTTAGTGAGAAAGCAAACATATTCCGTACATCGATATCCTAAACTCTTTCTAAAAATATACCACTTTTTTGCGCAAAAGTATTAACGACTAAGCATACTGCCTCTAAAGTAAACATTTCAATATCTGATCCATAAGTTCTGATGAGGTTGCTACAAGAGGACACATCAAGCGAATGAGCAATCACAATTATTGGTGGCAGCATTTACTTCTGCGACTTTAGGTTTGCCAAGTTGCTTACCTTTTGATTCAATTGCAGCAGAGTATCTGTGCCATTATGCCGTGCTTCTTCCGGAAGGGTCGAGAGGACCAAATGCAAAAGTGAGTCTTTATCAATTCCTTCAATATATGGATTTAAAACATCAAGCTCTTGCTGAATTGGTAACCCCTTTGTTAGCGCATCTTCCAATGCTAGTGCTCCCTACAATCGGGATAGAAAATCAACTTGCTGAGCATGAAATAAAATCATTAGCAGAAATTGGGAACATGAAATCAGCCACAGTATACATGTAAGATACTTCACATATGTGCATGTGTATGTAGCCATTGAGTGAAGAAAATGAAGACTATTACCAATGCAAGCTTGTGAACAGAATGGATTTGTCGCGTCTCTTCAGATCTTGCATAGAAAGCCATGCACAATGCATTTATCTGCAAAGAAAAGAAATCTGAACACCTCAGGCTTTAAGAAACAACATCACCAGTAAGCAATCAGAGTTATCTCAACATAAAGGTTCCAAATTCAGCATGGGAAAAGAAAGGACAAAGAGCATCTAAATCCTGTTGACCAATACTCCTTAAGGTTCACATTAAGCAGCAAATAATCTTATTCAGAATCATAAACAAGCACATATAGTTGAAAATAACTAATTTTCATCTAAAGAAAATATCGCACATTGAGGTTTGCTTCAGCCATCTTTTCTATTTGTGCTGCCTTCTCTCTAGCAATAGCAGCAGACAGTTCTGCTTTTGTCAACTCCTGCAATGTTTCAAGTTTCTTTTTGACTTCGGTATCCTACAATCACAACTTGAATTAGCAACTAAACAACTAGCTCCAAAAGATATATGCTGTTTTCGCAAAATCAAAAACATGAACACCTTTTTTTCAAGCTCTATGCGAAGTTTCTCTTCCATTTTTTCTTGAAGTGCTCTGATAGCAGCTGTTGCTTTTGTTCGCTCTCTTTTTAGTTCCTGAAATGGTCGAAGTTATAGTCTGGTTACAGGGTACAAATCGCCAGGGAGAGGTTGGATTAAAGGTAGACTAAATGTTCCTATTTATGTGCATATCCCATCAACTCTGTTTAACTCCATTCATCGATAATGAAAAAGGTAATAGGAGATGATCTATAAAACCTTATCAAGGATTGCTGCCTCTTCTGCATGCATGAGTTCTCTAGCCCTCAAATCCCTCAATTCCTTTTCATACTTCTCCTGAACATAGAATAAGGATCAGAATGACCAAATCACAGAGTGTGAGAAAGCACCAACAGGAATCAGATTACCTCTACTGATGCTAACTCAAGTTTCTTCATAACAAGGAAAGAATACAACAAAATTACATTCCAGAATGTACATCAAGACTATTAATAGTTCAAGCCAGGAACAAATATACCTTCAAGGCCTTTTTCTCTTCAGCAAAAGTGCGGGTATCCAACTCAGCTTGCCTCTTTTCAGCTGCATGAATTGCTTCGAGAAAATTCATAACCAGCGTCCCGTCAACTGTCACAGAACCATCATCTGATTCTTCTATTGCAGTAACAAGAGCCTACATTTGGAAAGAAGATAATTTCAGTAGTTCCTTTCTGTAACATTTCTGTCCATGCAATTAAGCATTCCGATTAATGTAACATTAATCTGCCAAGTAAAAAGCATAGATTGCTTGTTTACCACTGAGCTATCTTCAGCCTTATCCTTAAGAAGATATGTATCAAGTAGACTTGCCCCTTCTCTATCTTTCTCAACTGCATGCTGCCATGGCAGAATATCAAACACAGTTGTTAACTGTGCAAACAACATAGCAAACACAATGGACTCCATGATTTCCCTAGATTTATTTCAAGCTTAAAAAAGGGATCAATTGCACAAAGGCTTCTAGTTTGGGATCATCAAATACAAGACCTCGCAAAACTTTTGTTGGGAAAAAAAATATATAGTTCTTAGTTTCAAGTCCAGTTAGGACTTTTTCTATAGTTATACGGTTTGGATTCATTGTTACTACATCTTTTATTATTAAGAATTGGTATTGAGAGTTTTTGCCCCTGATACACCCTTTTCTTTCTTTTCCTATGCAATTTTATGCACCAAATTATCCACAAACAGTCAGATTACCTCTGTTCTCTTTTCTGCAGTGTGATGCTGAGTGGGTCCAAGATCATCTTCAGGAACCGAGCTAGCATCTTGATGTACTTGTCTAACTTGAACATTCTCATTGGAATATACATCAGTTTTTGCCTCTGGGCTTTCTGAAGGTACACTAGCTTCAGTACTTGTGTTATGAGAAGATTCCAATTTATGTTTCTCCTGGACATTAATTCCCTCAGCTTCTGTTTTCACATCAGATGCCACTTTTACATGAGTTTGATTTCCGTCTTCTGTTAAACCAAAAGCTTGCTGATGGGGAACATCAACTTGGACTTCAACATGAGGCGAATCTTTAGGACTTTCATCATCCTTCTTGGTATCAACTTGAGGAGGATCTAGAAGAGTCTCAATCTTCTTTTCAGTTCCAACACCAGGAAGATCTATTTGGCTTTCAATCTTTGAGGAGGTTTCTTCACTTGTCGTGGATACCACTTGCTCTCCTAAGTCTTGAGTTTCCTTTACTTGTTTATGGTCAATTTCAAGTTTAGCTGAATGATGAGAACCCTGCTGATCTTTACCAACAACTTTGTCTAAATAGCCTGATTGATATGCTAAAAGAGCTACTCCAGCAACAATGGCACTCCCCAATACAAAATTTGTTGAATTGCTTTTTGCTTCTGGTGTTTTACCTTCAGAACCAGTTTTCGGGGATCCATTGCCCTTGGAGGAAGTTGAAAATTGCTTCTTTGTATAAATGAACGCCGGTGTCTGCCCGAATTAACCGCAAACTAAATATCAGTATCACCAAAAAGCATTGACCAACTGCAGAAGCTAATAACAACACATTCCCATCAGCTGGAACTCAACAAACCCAGTTCCTTTCCTTTGCCCAACTTCCCATTCTAAATCAAATAAAACCCACAATCCAAAAACTGAAATAGAACGCAAAAACACGGAAAAAATAACAGCTTTAAAATAGAACAGCATTCAATGAATATTCCCTCAACGTTCCAATCCGAGATTAAGAATTTCAAAAATTATTAAGATACTTATCAAATACGTGCCTGATACGTCGGCTGCCTCGGAATTGTCCTAAACGATCGACGAGACGCAAAGTCCAAAATCGACCTACAAATCCACAAATATTCAACTAATACCAATTGCTGCTGTAATTGCATACCTCAACTAGAAAAACCAAATACAGAGCGCATACCTTCGAAACATCGCTTTTCACGGCAACGTACAGGAGGACGTGAGATTCGATTAGAGCTTCGAGTGTTCGATAAAATGACTGACTGAGACAGAGCTGATCTCTAGTAGCTTAGCGTCGAGACTACAAAAGACATTAATAATGTTTTATTTATTTATTACATTTTATGTTTTTCTGTTGGTAGTTGATGATGTGTTAAAATTTTTTTAACACATAATTAATTTTAATGTTAATTTTTAAAATACAATTTTAAATTAAATTAGTTAATTGATTTTTTATTTTCTGTATATAATTACTTCAAATGTTTTCATTTTTATTCTAATTCAAAATATTTAATCAATATTAAAGTAAGTCTGATCTTAAGTACAAATTTAATAAGATACTTTTATATATAAAATAAAATTTTCATTTTTATAATATAATGCTTTTTATTATTATAAAACTAAAAATTATTAATTATGTTGTTATTATTAAATTTATGTTTTATCGACGTTTTAAAAACTAACAGGTCATTTGGAAACTTTCGAATTGGATTCATTGACGAATTTGATTCAATAACATTTGTGAGATTGAATTAAATTCGATTTATACTGTTTAAAATAAATCTATAAATATTATAATTGAATTCAAGTACATTATTTTGAACATAATAAAAATGAATTCAACTATTTCATATGACTTTTTTATTCTTAACTAAAAATAGTATGAAATCAATGTATGTATGTTTTGTAGTAATTTGTATATTTATGAAGTGTATATTTAGAAAAAGAATTTTTAATGTTTTGAAAAGAATCGGCTTTTCAATTCACACACCAAATTGGACCGTTTGATATGTGAATTGATTTCATAAAAAAATGATATTCAATTACGTGGTTGAATTCAAGTCATCTCTTTTTTAACATTCCAAACACATGAATTGAATTTAATTACATAAAATTAATGAATTGAATCCAATTCATTGGATTCCAAACGGGTGCTAAATCAGAAATTAAATCAGTAAGATAAAACATTTGAGTTTCAAAAGGATTAACCGATATTAAATAGTTACAAAATCGGTTAAAATTAAATAGAATTAAATAATTTAAAATATATTTATTTATAAATTTTTTAAATTTAATTAAAAAGTATTATTAAATAAATATTAACTAATTTATTTTAATATACTAATTTATAAAAATTAATCAATTAATTAAATTGATCAATTTTAACATTAAAGTTATTAATTAATCAATTTAAAATTTTATGATTTAACCAATTGAGTTTTTTAAGAATCGGATTTAATTTGTATTGTGTTATTTCATCTTTTAAATTAATACATCAAAAAAGTGCTCAGAGGCGACAATTTAACGAAATATAATGGCAAAACCCAAAAACCCTAACGCCCAAATGTTAACGCAAACGGACAAATAGATTGGGAATTGTCAGTACCTCGATTTTCCATTTCCATTTTATCCTTTTCCTGATTTCGGTTTCCTCTTTAAAAAGAAGCCTTCGTTTGTGTTTTCTCGCACTTTCTCAGTAGTCTGTTTGGTTCAGTTGGTTTTTGTTCTTCGTTTCTTTTCCAGGAAATTTAGAGAAAAAAAAGATTGTGTTTGGTCCAGTGGGTCGAATTCGAGGGTTCGCTGTGAAATAAATTATCCACTGGGCGGCAGTTTTTTTGTAGTTTATTTTACTCCGCGGGCATTTGGTTTTTCGATCTCTAATGTCGGGTTTTGTGTTGTGAAATTTAGGGTTTTTTACAAAATCTGTTCTCGAGCTTTTCGCCGTCGTCGTGGGTGCGTGAGTTTCCTGGAATCGAGGTAACAGGATTATCGCACATTCAGGTCTACAATTATTCTTGATTTGACACTTTGGGTTTTGCTCTTCATTTCAATGTTTTTGTTCCCTTGTGGTGTATTTTGGGGTTTTTTTTTTTTACCGATTTGATGTTCCTTCTGTAATAGCTGGGCTGTTTGTTCTGGTTGGACCAGGTGATTCAATCAGTTTACTCTTTTTTGTCATTTTAACTTGCTCTCGGTCGTGAATACTTCTAATAGTTTCTATATCAAAGCTTGTTTGGAAAAGGGAAATTCTGCAAAATTTGTACTGTAACAGTGCTTTGTTCAATATGAAAAGTACAGACATTTCATTAAAGGAGGGATGTTTTCTGGTGGAATGACTTGTCTTTATCTGGTAAAAGGGACATTTTCTGGTGGAATGACTTGTCTTTATCTGGTAAACCAAATGGAGCATTAAGTAAAATCATGTGCCTTTGAACAGAATATCATTGGTTTCCAGCCTTAAAGCCGTGACATTTGGTTTTTGTTTGATTCCTGTTACATGCGCAAAAGATGTCACATTGTTGTGCAGTTGTGGAATTTTCTTCCATTCTTTGCCTCGAAGATGTTTTCAATGATATTTTTTCCACTTATTCAATTTTGTTTTAAAGATAATTTTGCAGATGTTCTTTCCATTGACAAATAATATTGTTGTGTACCTTTTGCATTTCCTCTTGGGAAATCATAGTTATTTCAGCATATCATTACTTCATAGTTGATTTCATCATGATCTTTTCCTTTATCTTCCTATCCTCCAAAATGTCTATATGATTTGCATGGTTTCTGTAAGTAGATGAATTTGAGTTGCATTTGATGTTTGCAGGATTGTGAAGGTGATATTAGTTGGAAAAGATGTCGTCCCGATACCCAATTCTAGACAATCGACCTATAGATCAGTGGAAGGTTACAGAATTGAAGGAAGAGCTAAAGAAACGGAAACTAACAACTAAAGGTTTGAAGGATGATCTAATAAAACGCTTGGATGAAGCACTTCGCATTGAGAGGGAAAATGCTACGAGGGATGCAGACAATGGCATAAATTTGGATCCCCAGCATGTAAGTCCGGAAAAGCAATCTGAACCGGTTTCTATTGCTAGGAAGAAGGCTGAAGTTGTAGTTGATGATGCTAATGAAAAAGAGAAGGTTGATAATACTACAGCCCAGGATTTTCAGATTGACATCAATGATAGTCTAGAAGCCGAGGATCAAGGATACAAAGTACAAGAAGTTATTGTAACGGATGGTGGAACTAATTCATATACAGTGGAAGGGGAGCTTGCAGCTAACACAAGCACAGTTGAGACTAGTGTTACTGTTACACAGAATGTGGTTTCTGAGTTTGCATTGGATACCAGCATTGGAGTTAAAGGGAATGTGACTTCTGACGGCACATTAAGTGGTCAAATTGCACATGGTTCTGAAACGCAGGAGACTTTGGGGATTGATGATTCAAGGCTCCAGCAGGATGATAAGGATACAAAGATCCAGCTGGAGGGTGAGGATTTGAAGCCCCAAATGGAGAAAGAGGTTTCCAAGTCCCTGCTGGACAAGGAGGATATGAAGCCTGCACACGAGGATGCAATGTATGACACTTCTACAACAGCAAACCAGGTATCTGAGGTCAGCCCTAATTTAGGGTTTCAAGTAAAATCTGATTCTATTTCTACTGATTCTGTGTCAATTAATGAAAAACTAGAACTAAAGGATAATATAATTGCTGATAATGTCAAATTAGAACTAGATGTTGTTAAACCAGAAATTGTGGAACCATTATCGGATAATGTTGTCCCAGTTGGTGGTGAATCACATCCAATGGATGTTGAAGAGCCACAAGAGAAGAAGCCATCAGTTGGAGATAAAGATACCATCAATGCTTCAAATGCAGATATAAGCAAGAAAAATGATATTGTAGAAATCATAGACTCAGAAAAATTAAATTTAGACCGAAGCTCTGGTGATGATTCTATGGAGGATGATGTATTGGAAAGTAAGCAAATTGATTCAAAGTATAATCCTGATGAAGTTGGAGATAAGACTGAAAAAAATGAAGTAATTGCTGGGAAGGAGGAAAATCTTGCTGATGTTGTTGGAAAGGATTCATCTACTGAGCAAAAAGAAGTACATGATGAGAACAAGATTCGCTCTTCTGTGCCCACAGAGAAAAGGAAGCTTAATGGTGAGCCTGCATTATATTGTCTGCTTTATTGATGTTCTTTTTGCTTCATTTGCTGATATGGTTTTACTTCTATGTCAAAATATGAATTTTGCATTTATTACCTAATTGTCTTTGAATTATTGTATGATCACTAATAAGTTGGACAAGGTGATCATTTTTGTGGCAAATATGTTTTTATAATTGATGTGTTCTTTAAATTTCATCTTTGACGTTTGGCTTATTGCCAGGAGACAACTTCTAATTTTGGTATATTGCCATGGAAGAATTGGGTATTCTTGTCCTGAAGTCATGCCACTAGTTTAAAGCTAATTCTATTTACTTGTTCTTCCATTTTACCTACCAGTTTTTCCCATCCGTTTCTTGTTAGTGAGATGGTTTCTCTTGTTTTTAAAGAATCTGGTTCTGAAGGACTAACTTTTTAGTTGACTGAATGTCATTCACAGATAAAGAAAATGTTGTAAATGAGCCATTAAAGAGGCAACGCAGATGGAATTCTGAAAGCATCAAGACTTCCGAAACAGAAACTACCAATCTCACACCCACCACAATGCCCAAAAATGCAGTTCAGCCTGCACCCATGCAGCGCAACTTTTCTCGATCTGACTCATCTGTGAGTGAGGATACACCCAAGGAGCGAGTTGGTGAGTTATTTTTTTCTCGACTGTAATGAACTTGAGCAAAAGTTGTTTTAGTACCTAATAAGGCTCTCTATCTCTTGTGCTTTTCAGTTCCACCATCACAAAAGCCTCCAACAAATTCTCTCAGGATTGATCGTTTTGTTCGTCCTTTCACCCTGAAAGCTGTCCAAGAACTACTTGAAAAAACTGGGACTTTTACCAGTTTCTGGATGGATCAGATTAAAACTCATTGCTATGTTACTGTAAGCTCTCTCTCTCTCTCTGCACTGTGGTAGATTTGTGGACTTAGTACCTTTGACCTTTTCTATATAATCACCATTGTTGTCAGTATGTATGTGTTTCGATGAGCCTGCATGGCACTCTAGATTTCTATTGACGTGGGAAATTATGTTGATGCAGTACTCATCTGTGGACGAAGCCATAGAAACTCGAAATGCTGTGTACAACCTACAATGGCCACCCAATGGTGGACGCCTACTGGTGGCTGACTTCGTTGACCCGCAAGACGTAAAGATGCGGGTGGAGGCTCCTCCTCAGTCACCTGCGACACCCGTAACTCCTAGTGTCCCTGCTGCTCCAACTTTGCAGCCACAGCCCTCACCCCGTCAACAGGTACCCAGGCAGCAACTTCCACCCCCACCTGTCCTTCCACCACCTCCACCTCTGTCTAACCCACCACTTGCCAAGGAAAGGTTTGCTCATCCACCACCTCCTATGCCCGAGAAACATGAGCCTCCTATTGTTACGCTGGACGATCTCTTCCAGAAGACCAAAGCCACCCCGCGGATCTACTATCTTCCATTGTCTGAAGAGCAGGTTGCTGCAAAGCTTGCAGAACGTGGAAGAAACAGCAAATAGTAGGAACGAAGCTATTACTTACCTAGGCAATTGGTCTTAAGAATTTGTCATGGATGTCCAGTTTGTTAGATAAATGATGGATAGGAGTGAATTGGTTTATCCAAATCGAGAGAAATGTTGCATGTTGGTGAGCTTAGGTCTTCGACTGTCTTAAGTTGTGACTTTTTAGCTTTCTTAAAAACATATTTGAACCCTGGATTTGTCTATGTGAGTAGGCTTTGTATTTTCAGAAAAACTAACTTTTCCCAGCCTAAAATGGTGGAACCTTTCTTTCTGGGAAGTATCATAATTCTGCATCTATCTCTATAATATTCACTTTTTTGCATCATAGTTCACACGTACACATTGTTGCTGTTGCCTGCGAGAAAATGTTTCAGTTGATGAAGTGGTCTCCATTAATTGGGCAAAAACGAAGGCCTAGCAGACTTGGAGGGCTATGTGAATACAAAATCCCATCCAATTAGATTGGCTGCGTGAGGTTTGAGATTTGGGGATGAAATCAACACCTCAGCACTATAAAGATTCGATCTTTACCGATGGTAAGAGCAACATTTTCAACAATCATCCTAGTTTTGGTTCAATCCCAACATAGAAATTCTCAATACACTTGTAAGGTATGTTTATTTTCAATTTTAAAACATGTTTTAATTTTGATTGGTGTTCATAAAAGTGACTAATATACTGCCAAATTTATTCTAAATATAAATAAAAGTATCAAAAAAATCAAATGAGTGATTTCTTCAACAGAAGCTTGTAAAGTTAAAATACGATCATTAGAATAACAATAAATTAGTAAAAATTTAAATACAGAATTTGGAAAAGTTTATTATTATGTCGTTTTATCCCTAATTAATAGAAAAATTATTTCTGAAAGGTAAAGTACGACAAGTAGTAATATATAACATAGTGCTTAACCTAATTTGCTGATGTTAAATGGATTAATAACGTTGATGGTGATAAGTACGGCTTGTCTTAATTTAATTTGTTTCTAAGGACAGTGGAGGAGGAGGACCTTCTTTTTTTCAAGTACCTTATCATGGGGATTCTATGAAAGATGACCTTTGATCATTTAATAAGAATATCTTATTTAATTACTAACTTATTGTATATTTGGATATAGGAATTTTAATAAATTAAAATCAACTTGAGGAAAGAGATAAGAATTTACGTGATTTAAGTAATTTAAAGAATTTTAATCTTTAAAATTATCAAAAAATTTGTGTGGTTTTCAAATTTTCAACATTTTTATTATAGATGAACGACAAAATATACGTGACATAAATATCACATAAATATTACTAATATATCAATTAATGAGTTAACCCAAATTTTAATAATTTAAATAGTTATAATAAATTATTTGTTTGAAGCGGATTTAATTAGTTATTGTCAATTTTAAGAGTTAAATCAGATTATCGTATAAACAACAATTAATTGGTGATATTCATATTACGTGTATTTTATGGTTACTTTTTAATAGAAGTATAAGAGAAGATATTTTAATGAAAAATTGAAAATTATAAATAATTTTTAAAAATTTTAAATATTATTGCTTAAATCACAAAAAACTTGAACCTCTTTTACTCCTTAATTTAATTACTATATTATCATTGTCATTAGTAATTATGTCTATAACTTCTATTCATAATTGTAATGCAACTTATAATACATAATTTAAAACCTTAAACTTACAATACTAATTCATCCATCATACATCCAAGGCACATACTAAGATAAGACACAAACCTAAGGCCTCACACACACAATACAAGTACAAACCAGAGTGTCGAATTTGTGTAAACCAAATGGATGGATCAACCCATCGATCCATTCCATTCCATTCATGCATGCATTTCATTGCTTCCCAGCTATGGTGGTGAAGTTACCAGGATGAACCTTATTGCTCTTCCTCGTATTAGTAGTAGTAGAGACGACATTTTTAGGGTTCTTTTCTGTCTGCTCAACCCCAACTGTCCCTCTTCCTTCCTCCATTTCTTTCTGCTTCAGCTTCTTCTCAAGGTTCTTCTGCATCAAGTAAACTCTAGCACAAGACATTCCAATGCTCGACATGGCTTGAAAAGCTTGACTTATACGACTTGAAACAAAAGATGAAACTATAGAATATATGGTTGAGAGCTTCAATGGAAGTGATGGTGTGTATTTATAGAGAGAAATGGGGTTCACGAGAAGGTAGTGAACAAAGGGTAAGAGAAAGAGTAATGGTTTTGCAAATCAAAACTGAACAATTTGGCATTATTTAAACGGTTAGCACACGGAAGGTTAGCACACGGATAAAAGCAGATAATGGGGGCTGCATTTGATGGTTTTTATGAAAAGGAAAACTTAGAATCTAAGTTGAAGTGGAGGAGTTCATGATGTTATTTTATACGTATGTATCCATAAAGGCGTAGAACGAGGGCATCCCTTGAAAAGTAATTATTGAGAGAAATACTAACTTTAAGATTAAATTATATACATCTAGAATTAAAAAATCTAACTAGTTCGATCGATTTAACTATAAAAACCTTAAATCGGTTAACATTCTAGTTCGATTTGTAACTTTTCAGTTTGATTTATTTTAATAACTCTTATTAAAAATCGATTAATTTATCAATTAATCATGATTTTTATATTTAATAAGTTCTTATAAACTAATTAATTTTCATTTAATAATCTTTTTTTAATTAAATTTCAAAGTTTTAAGTGAAGAAGAAAAAGTTTTTTAATCATATTTCAAATTCTTTAATTTTATTCAATCTTTAGTCAGTTTTATAACGATCTAATACCAATTGAACCTATTAAATCTTAAACCTTTTGTTTTATCGGTTTAATTTACGATCCTTTATTAAAACATTTACACACACATACACACGCACACACACACAAATACACACATACACACATATATATTATGTACAATTTTAATTCTCTTTAAATAGGCCTAAATCTTGTGATTGAAGTAAATAAACTCTAAATGTGATCCTCGTAGGTTTACTTATAATGAATTGGATTCGTCCAAGTTTTAACTGTAACTTCTAAATAAAAAATTTATTTCATAATCACTCTTTTTTGAAAAGTAATTAATGAGAGGAAAAAACCAACTTTAAAATTAAAAAAATAATATAAATGCATACAATTTTAAGAGTTTATTTCTCTTTAAATAAGTTTTCGGGATTAAATCTTGTGAATAAGGTAAATAGACTTTAAATAAGCTCCTTCCTTTAGGTCTATTTATTTTTAAACGAATAAGGCGTAGTTTGGGGGAATAATGACAGTTAATAACCTGCTAAAATGATAAATACTTATTATCAATAAGTACTTATGTGTTTGGAATTACTGTTTTGGTAATTGCTGAAATGTGAAAATAGGTATTTAGCAAGTGCAGTTATGGTTGCTGAAAACAGATAAAATGACTAAAAAGTTCATTGATTTAATAAACTGTTAATTGTTGTATAAATAATTAAAAAATATATTATTATTCATATAAATTTAAAATTATAAATAAGAAAATATAAATAAAATAATTTAGTAAATAAAATATTTCCTAAAAATATATTATTAGTCATAGTAATTAAGAGTATAATGGAAAATAATACTCGTAGTGAAGGTTATTATTGGAAAGTAAAATTTCTACAGCAGAAGCAGTTTCCTATGCAACCCTCTTTTTACCTATTGATTTCTGCGGTAGCACCAAACTTTTCTCCAACCTCCGGTTGTTTATCGAAAATCTAAACATGTGACTGCATTTGAAAACTGCGATGGATACGTACTTCTCCCCACCACACTGTAGATCCAAATGTAGCCTATGAATGTTTTGTGATTGTTGGAAATGAGAATTTTCGAAAATTGCTGGAAACGGAAATTGTTTTATGAATGTTTTGTGATTATTGAAAATGAGAATTCTTAGCAATTGAAATTGTTATAGGAATGTTTTGTGATTGTTGGAAATCAAAATTGTTGGAAATGGAAATTATTTTATGAATGTTTTATGATTGCTGGAAATGAGAATTATTGGAAATTGTTGGAAATGAAAATTGTTTTATGAATGTTTTGTGATTATTGGAAATGGGGAAATTGAAATTGTTATATGAATGTTTTGTGATTGTTGGAAATGAAAATTATTAGAAATGGAAATTATTTTATGAATGTTTTGTGATTATTGGAAATGAAAATTATTGGAAATTGTTGGAAATGGAAATCATTTTATGATTGTTTTGTGATTATTGGAAATTGAAATTGTTATATGAATGTTTTGTGATTGTTGGAAATGGAAATTGTTGGAAATGAAAATTATTTTATGCATGTTTTGTAATTGTTGAAAATGGAAATTGTTGGAACTGCAAATTATTTAATGAATGTGTTCCATGAAATTGAATTGTGTGTAATGTAATCATACAAAATGTTATATTATATAAGATGCATATGCATATTGTGTAATGACATTATGTGTTATGTATTTTGATATATGCATTCATTTATTTTTACAAATAAATGGCAGGAAGTTCAAGTATTTCTGATCAACCCACTTCAGGAAGATACAATGATCCAGCTTGGGTTCATACTGCATTGGTTCCCAGTATGAGGAACCATACCATTTGCTTATGTTATAACAAGCATTTGAAAGGTGGAGGAATCACCTGATTAAAAAAACATTTAGCTGGAGTTCAAGGAGATGTGGAACCCTGTAAAAAAGTAAGTCATGATGTGAAGTGGCAAATGAAAACATTGATTGATGAATATCAATATGAGAGAAATAGAAGGGAAAGGTTAAATTTTAAAATTGGTAGTAGAAGTTCGTTTTCAAGTTTTCGTGGTGATTGTGGAAATATTGAAGGTGGTAATGGTGGTAGTAATATTGGCAGTATTCTATCCCAGGCCCAAGAAGAAGTACCTGAACCTGACGTGATGGACCCTGTTTCTGGAGTCCAACTCAGAGGACATAAACGTGAGCTTATTACCATAACGTGGGCATAATCCAATGGAAAACACCTTAACCATTATTAATTCATCTTCACGCTTTTATACCATAACATATCTTACTTATATGTCACCACAATTCCTATTCAAAATTCATCATCTCTAATCGGTAGCTGTTTCAAGTATACCTAATTTCAACTCAATCTTATCCATACGCACATTCATAAGTCCATTCAAATTCATCCATACATAATTCATAATTCATTAACATCAAAAGATAAGAGTTTTCACAAAGCCATAAAGGCATTTC
>JANIIA010000190.1:58996656-59013888 GCA_027478495.1 Erythroxylum alaternifolium | reverse complement strand
AAAATCTTTGTCCACGGCTTTCCATGGGACACCACAACAGACCGCCTCTTCTCCGCCTTCCAAACCTTCGGAGAGATCGAGGATTGCAATCTTGTGACCGACAAAGCAAGCGGCAGGGCTAAAGGTTACGGTTTTGTCGTGTTCAAGACCCGAAAGGATGCTGTGAAAGCGTTGAGGGATCCGAAGATGGAGATCAATAACCGGGTTGTTAATTACCAGTTGGCGTGCTTGGGGCCACCGGGTAATAATGCTAATTCAGCCAAAGATAATCATAATCAAGATGTGGGTGCGAGGAAGATATACGTGAGCAACGTTCATCAAAGTGTTGGTAAGGAGAAGTTGAGAGCTTTCTTTGCCAAGTTCGGAGAAATCGAGAGTGGGCCGATAGGTTTTGATAAGGAAACGGGCAAATCAAAAGGTTATGCTTTGTTTGTGTATAAGAGTTTGGAGGGAGCGAGAAAGGCTTTGGAGGTGCCTTTCAAGATGTTTGAAGGACAGGTTTTACATTGCTCCATAGCCACCGATGGGAAGAGTAAGTCTCACAGTAACACTAAGGTTGTTAACGCGCCGGAACAGCAATATCAACAACAACAACAACAGTTGGTACCGCAACAACCGCCCCAACACAATGTACTAGCAGCGTTGGCGGCAGCGCAGAATTTGGCATTATTTGGTCAGCTTAATCCAGCATATGGTCCAGTGCTTGGACAGCCTAGTACTGCTGTTACTAATGCTGGTGGTGGCGGTGCTAGTGGTGGGTGGATGATTAGTCCGGGAATGGCAAGTGCAGCGAACCAGAGTGTGCTTCCAGGGATGTATGATATGAGTCCGACAATGGTTGGTACATATGGAACAGGGCAAGCTTTCCAACAAGTTTATCCACATGGTGAACAGATTGTTCATGGAGGGATGGGTCGGGGAGGTCAGGCTGCAGGAGGATCATTTCCTGGGACTTCTTCTTATACATGGTATGGGTTACTTAAGCTTGATTTTTGTAATAGCTTTCATTTGTTTGAGATTCTGATGTTGTGTCCTTGTGAATGGTTGATTTCATGGTTTTGTACCTGCGAAATACTGTCTGGTTTTCATGGTTCTAAAGCATCAAATTTTGGTTTAAATAATATATAGAATCTATGGAATAACAAACAAAGATAAAGAGTTCTTAAAGCATTGGACTCTGACGTTTCTGTCTGTAATTAACTGCTGTGATCATTCTTTGATTTGGGAAGAGGATTAGTGCAGAAAATAGTTGATGATATACAATCTGATATGAATTGAAATCATTTGCAACAGTTGATTTTAGCGAATTTGACACAGGTATACTTTTCCTCTTATATCTATTTAACCGTGTGAGTTTATCGATCTCATTCCAATGTTTCATGAATTGGAGGTTGTTGTTGTGGACAGGTTTGTTTGTGTTTTTAGTATTGGTGTTATCTCCATTACTAAGAATTTACTTTAAACTTCCTTCATTGTTTAAATGTTCCCTTCACTTCATGTATTTGACTAATTTCATCTTCATTTTCCACTTACTGTTTCTCATGTTGATAATACTTTTCCTATTTCATGATGAAGCATTTGTGCCTCTGCTTTCCATATCGTTGTCATTCATTTGATGAATCGTGTTTCCTTTTACATTTTTTGCATTTCGGGCCAAGGATATTTCAGTTGTTGTTTAAGCTAATTGCTTCTTCTATGAATTTCTTTTCTTTTAATTTGAATATGATCCCAATGACAAAGTTGAAGTTCAGTTCAAGATCCACCTTTTTCTATTTTGAAGGTTTCCTTTATCTTCATTTCTGGATTTCCAACTTGCTATTTGCTTGCAAGATTTATTCCAGAATCTCTGATTCACATTTGATGGCTGATCCGTGAAATTACAATTGCATAGCAAGTAGTTAGCTTTAAAATCTAAGAACAGTTTGATCGCCTGAGCGGAATCATCCACCGACTACTTTTTATTTCACAAGTTGTCTTATGACTGTTGGACCTTTTGGGTCCATATCGTTTTCCTCTTCATCTATCACATCCCTTTATTTTCTCTGTTTTTATCACATGACACCTTGCTCGAGAGGCCGATTTCATTTATTTCCTTAACTGCTGTGACGTGTGGTTTCCTGTTCGCAGATTGTTTTCGGATTGAGCTTGAGCAGTGATGTTCATGCAACTCTGGTATCAGGAGATTATCATGCTTGGGGAAGTTTGAACATATATCAGTTTTCTTATGATTCATCTTTTCAAGTTCACCAAGCTGAACTACAGCTTGTAGGTCATTATATATATATATATATATATTTTTTTTTTTGGTTGACAGTCTTTTTATCTTTTTCGTCTATGTTTGACCATCTGTTTCTGTTGCGATTCTGGCTTTGCTTTCATGACATTTGCAATGTCAGATCATACTTTTTTCTCTCTAGTTTTGGACATAAGTTAATTTTCTGTAAACTTTTCAGAAACTTCGATTAATTTTAATAGTTAAATTAATTAATTGATCGATTTTTGTAAATTAATTTATTTTTATAAAATAAAATAAAATAATTAATTTTTATTTAATAATTTTTTATTAAAGTTTATTTTAATCTTATTTCAAATTCTTCAAATTTATTCACTTTTTAATTAATTTTATGACGATTTAATAACACTTGATATTTTATTTCGCCGATTTGGATTTTAAAACGTTGAGACTTTTTTGTTGCTCTTTATTATGATAAAAATACCTTTAAAGATTTCAAAAAATAAAAAAGCTCCTTTGTTTGTAGAGATGACAATTTTTAGCCCAGGGTTTAAAGTTAGTTGTTTTCAATTGATCGACTCATGGGTCAGGTTTAAGTCTAGAAAAATTCGAAATTCAATTATTTTAATCAAAATAATATTATTTTACTTAAAAGAGTTAAATTTAAGGTAAGATTGTCCAAATCTTGATCTAATTAAATTGCCATCCCTAATTGTTGAAGTAAAGGGGGATATACTTTCATCTCTCTTAACCTAACAAGTTTCTTAGAAATGATAAAATAGGGAAGATATAATTACACCCTATACACGTCTAAACTTTTAAGATTTTTTCAATTTATTGTCAAAATTTTTATAATTTAGTAGTTTATTTTTTGAAAAAAGTATATAAATTAAATTAAAAAATTATTTTTACTAATGTGACTTATTATCACATGAATGTCTATTTATTGGTCATATCAGTAAAATAATATTTTGATTTAATTTATACATGTTTTGATAAATTAATAATTAGATTAAAAATGTAAAATTTGACCCTAAATTAAAAAAAATAAAAATTTTATGATTGAATCCAGAGAATCAAGTTCAACGATTACCCTAAGCATGGAAGATCAGGGCACTCACAATTCGGACAGATGACTGCAAATAATATCAGAAAAATGATATTATTTTATAAGTTTAGCCAGGAATTGTGAAATTAAAACTTTAGCTAAGATCATAAGGATGACATCTTCCCTAAGTAAGTTTTTCCGCAGCTCATTGTTCTAGCGTACTCTAATCATGAAAGGAAATTAAGAGACCAGCAACATCCTACATAATCCTGACATAGTCTACGAAGGATAATATAATGTTAGGTAACAAACTCACATAGATACAGCATCCCCTAAGAGGCTGCCTGATCATTCCAACCTCACTTCTTCCTTTTCTTTGGAGGCTGCAGGGATTCCTCTTCTTCATCCTCCTCTTCATCTTCTTCGTTTTCAACCTCCTCAACTTCGTCCTCGTCTTCGCCACCATCATCATTGTCGTCGTCGTCGTCGTCTTCATCCTCATCGTCGTTGTCATCATCATCTTGATCATCACCATCTTCGTCTTCTTCCTCTTCCTCCCCCCCATTCTCTTCTGCCCCTCCAGCTCCACCATCTGGTCCCTTCTTTGAGTTACTCTTGTTGTTGTTCGGTTTGTTGCCCTGGTCACCGCCATCTTCGGATGACAAATCTTCTTCACCTTCTTCAAAGTCCCCATCACCGTCGTCATCGTCGTCGCCACCATCTTCCGCTTCCGCATCAGCTGGCTGATTATGACTCTCCATTTTGTCTCCGATTGTTCTAGGTATGTGACTCAGTAGCAATGCCGTAATGGATTCCTGAAGCCATTTTTTATAAAATGGATTCCATAGCAGCCACAAACCGTAAAATACCATTAAGAACAAAATCATACGTAACCAACAACTTATGGATCAACGGAGAAAGTGGCCAATGAAGAAGACATTATCAAACACTTGATTCATGTAGACTCCAAAAAAAAAAAATGTGTTGGCATGAAGTTTATATTTGTTCTTGGAATAATGAATCGAACCTTTTTAAAAAAAAATTATTTTAATGTCCACTATTTTAAAATTTTTATTAAATATTCAAAAATTTTAAAAATGTAGTTTAAAATATTATCTTGTTTATATTTTTGTTAATATAATTAATAGATTACATAAAGACTAACAGTTAAGACTCTAATCCTTTAATGTCAAATATGTGATTGCATTTTGAATATAAAGACTTAAAAAATCATGTTGATAAAGAAAAAAAAGTCAAATAATTTCTTTAAATGTTAGCCTACACTTATTTTATGAGTCACATCAAAAAATATTAATAAAAATAAAATTTTGACTTAAATTGTATACTTTTTAAAATTTAAATATTTAATTAAAAATTTAAATATTAAAAGTAAAAAGAATTCTGAACTTGAACGTTCGATAAACGTAACACGTGCCTTTGCACCGGAAGAAAGAATAACACGTGTCGGCTAGGATCTATGTGACGACGGTTCGTTTCACAAATATCTTTGGAAACAGAATATTCCCAAGTACCGTGGAAAAGACAGAACAGGTTTTAACGTTTGACTAACTGGTCACCAGTTTCCGGTTTCCACCCATCCGCCCATCACAACATGACACGTAATACAAACACAATCTATTGGCCAATACGTGCAAACAAACAAAACCAAAACCCACGGAACTGGTAGAACGACTCTGTCTTCCTACTCCCAAGTCCCAACAACCCTATCCAAGTTTCACTCACCACCTACCGCGTACGTTAGCCTCAGCGCACGTAAAACAACCGAAAAAAAGAGCATATGGCGTATGTTAACATGAAAATTGAAAAAATAATCTGGAAAGGTAAACTTTTATTTCAAAGGTAAGACGCTCCAGAGTAATAAAAAAAAGGAATCAAAGTAATTTTGGGTGTTTTGTTTTTTTTCCAACTCACCTGAGCTTTGACAAGAGAGGAAACGAGTAAAACTGCCAGTACCTCTCCGGCGCACGTTAGCCTGCCGTTACTTAGCGTAACTATCGTGGAACCGTGGTTGACCTCCATGTGCGGCCGCTAAAAGAGGAAAAACTAAGGTAGAAAAAAGAGGACCTGCACAAGATTGGACAAGTAGTTCTGACCGTTAGATCATTCACCAAAAAGACCATATCAGCCGTCAGATCTGAAGACGATAACAAGAACAAAAGTTGCTTTTCTTTCTATAATCTTGAAGATTAAACAAAAAAACCAAAAGAGAAATTAATTAAAGTTAATATTTTCAAAAAATAATTACTATCAAGAGAATAAGACAAGAAACCGCTTTCAGTGATCAGAAAACTCGCCGGAAGCCAGTTTTAGAGCCAAAAATTTTCAAAAATCAACCATGAAATGAGGTATATGCTTCAATTTTTGCTACTGAATTTGCGTAGGAATCACGCGATTTAAGCAAAACGAGGTCAAACTCAGCGAAATAGCAGAACTAGGGGGGCGTGAAAATCATTAATTAAGGAGTGAACAACGCAGGCAGTCTAGAGAAATCGGAAGAAGAGCTTGGATTGAAGAAAAAGCGAGTAAAGAAATGCTAAAGACAGAGGAATCGAGACGAGCACGAGAATCACAGAGCAAATACGTACCGTGTATGGAGATCCAAGCACAGAGAGAGCAGATCTGGATGTTTCAGGCTCTAAAACCTGGAGGAAAAGGCATAGCAAGCTCCGTTCATTGTGGACCGTTGGATCGTGATGGCAGAGACACAGAGACCCCAAGATATAGAAAAATATCGCCCATAGGAAGAGAGCAGAGAGCAGAGAGTGTGGGTGAGTGACCGACTGGCTGCCCGTAATTTCTCAGTCATTGTTTCGGGCAGCACGGGCAGGATCCCTTTCTGCGTTATAATTTTTTAAGAGATCGCCGCTTCGGGCTGCCCGTGAATAGTAAAGGACAATTCTGGATTCTTTTTCCATTAGATATTTTTCTTTTAAGTTTTAACTCGTTAATTAATTACTTTTTATTTATTACCCAGTCCTTTCTTCTTCTTCTTTTTTTATCTTTTTGGCTTTTAGATCTGTTGACTTTGTGACTCTCCAAGTCGCTGTCGTGACCAATCATGATAAGGTTGTCGTTTAACTTAAGCTAATAATATTAATAACAAAGATTTAAATTGGCTCATTAAAAACTCAAATTTCAAATCAAACTTTTTAAATCAGTCCCCATTTTTTAAATATACACGAGATTCGATTAATATTTATAAAATTAACTTGACTCTTATCATAATTTTTTAAGTTATCACAATACAATATAGTCTCTTAATCACAATTCAAACTTAAGAATGATAAGATTGATCCGATCTCACTAACCTTAAAATAAATATATTAAATTTAATTTGAGTTGCGAGTGAAATTTAAGTGAGAGAGAGAAATAGGTTCCAAACTAAAATCGAATAAATCAATCTAGTTGAATTATTTCAAAAAAATGATGTCATTTTTTTTTATGATATTGATATTATTGTAATGAGTTAATTATAAAAGAAAAGTCCAAATTTTAGTCATTTTTAATTATAATCCGAACTTAAAAAGTAGCAATAAAATATTTAAACTTTCAAAATTTTTCAGTTTTAGCCTGAATTTTAAAAATTAGCAATAAAATGCTTAAATTTTCAAATTTTTTCAATTATAGCCCAACGTTAGTATTTTTGTTAAGTTTGCTGACGTAGCTCGTCACGTGTTTCAGAAACCTTAACTGTTAATATACATAATCCAAAATTAACACAACAAATGAAGATTAATGAAACGACGTCATTATTTCAAAATGATTTAAATCAGATTGCGCAGTCCCGATGACTTTATATTTTGATTTCAATTTTTTCATTTGGTTTCATTTTTTTCTCTCGATGCCCTTACCCTTCGATTTTCATATTACGCAGCCCTAATGTCCTTACACTAAAGGCATCAAGAGAATAGACTAAAAATGAAGAACTTACTGGTACAGTACGCTATAATGAGAGACTAATTTAAGGCGTCACAAGAAAAAAAAAACAAATAGATAAAGGTACCAGGAGAACAATAGATAACGTTGAGCTAGAATTGAAAAAAATTAAAAGTTTGAACATTTCATTGCCACTTTTTGAAGTTTGGGTTAGAATTGAAAATTTTTAAAAATTTAGGCATTTTATTTTTACTTTTTAAAGTTTTAGCAATAATTGAAAATTTGACAAAAATTTGAGCTTTTTTAATAATTAACTCTATTTTAATTCATAAGTTTAAAAATTAAGACAAAATTAAAATTATTTTAAAAATTAAATTAAAATAATTTTGTTTTAAATAATATAAACAAAATTAAATTACACTAATTAGATAAAATTAAATTTTAAATCGAAATCAAACTATCTTATAAGAAGATAGAATGAGAATGCACCCAACTAGTCCGGTCCATTATCATGACTATTTCAACTTGAGAAGTTTGAATTAATCAACAAGAAAAAAATAAGCTTTACTGCATACTACTTAGACCATTCCTTCAAAGACGTTATGATTGCAACATAACGTTATATATTTTCTGACGATCGAACTGGTTGTCTTCTTTTTTTTATTTATTTGTGGGATATTTTAGTAAGGTCTTAATTATAGAAAGGTACCTCTAAATTATCCACACCTAAATTATTAGTTTTCGCTTGCACTAGGTTAGCCTATAAAAGATAAAGTAATGGCTAAATAAATTTTTCCGCTCAAACTCGAAACTTCTAATTAACGAATGAGAACGGTGAACTACTCGTACAATCCTATTTGATTAACCGGTTGTCTTTAATTATTATAATTACTTTTGTTCGTTAAAGACAGAAGGAGTTTGTCTAACGGCCCGTTGCCAAGCCTACTTACCACCACCAACCAACGCATCGTTTCCGGTCACCGAGCTCGACGTCGTATTTAGAAGATGTAGAGGTGCGCAGGTTAAGTGTTGGGACCATAGCACCGAACTAGTGGTGGAAGCATATATGTATATAAAAGACTTGTATCTTTGACTCTTTGTAGTTCTTGATAAGCCAAAGCAAATTGAACAAAATAATTGGAGAGAGTTGCATGATTGGGGTCTGTTTTATAATTAGTATAATTTCAAAGCAAAACAAAAAGAAAATGGAATAAAAAATAAGTAGTAACAGTGTTGAAGAGAGAGAGAGAGTTCATTTTTAAGCTGTGAGGGTGTTCTCATTTGAGTCTTGGTTTGAAAAAGAATGATGTTTGAAGTAAGTTTGGTGGGAGAACATGTGAAGAGAATAGTAGGTTAACGAGGTTTTGGGTTGGAAAATTAGAGACGAAAATACAAAGGAAAGAAGACAACTTCTGTGATGCTAAAACGTTATATTTGTTGTTTGGGATTATTATATGCAAGACGGTATTTGTCTTATGATCGCAACATTTGCTTATAAAAGGAAAGGTTAGGGGATGGAAAAGTCATCATCAATGAGTTCCATCGTGTATGAAGAAGAGGAGGCATGTCTCAGTGCCATGAATTTTGTAAATTCTTCCGTATTTTCTATGGTTTTGAATGCAGCAATTGAGCTCGATTTGTTTGGTATCATAGCAAAAGCAGGACCAGGTGCTTGTGTTTCAGCCTCCGAGATTGCTTCTCAGCTTCCAACTAACAACCCTAAGGCCTCTACTATGCTTGACCGCATGCTTCATCTCTTTGCCACTCACTCACTGCTTTCTGTAAAGGACATGAACAGAGAATGAATTCATCAGAGGAAAAAAAAAACCTTCTTACTTTCAACTTCCGTACAGGTCTATTTATCTAGAAATTATAAGCACGTGTTGTTAGTGCTAAAAGAACTAAAAATGAAACTAATTAATAAACTTCTAACTACAACTAGTTACAGCAACTATTAACAATCAATTAAATATATATATTCTTCACTTTCTTGCTCTTCTCGCACCCATGAAGATGGAAGAGTTGAAAGCGTTTTTGGGCTTACACCAGCTTGTATGTATTTTCTTGGCAGAGAAGAGGATGGGAATGTGTCGGGGTTGATGACCCTTGCATGTCACCCGGCAGCCTTGGAAGTTTGGTACGGGTACTACATAAATTTACTAGCCATAATACTTTTTTATTACTCAACTAACATTAGTTGTTTCTTTGTTAACTTGTTTATAGGCTTCATTTGAAGGATTTAATTCTTGAGGGTGGCAATATGTTCAAGAAAATAAAAGGTATGTCCGTGTTCGAGTACATGAATGAGGATCAAAAGTTCAGAAATATTTTCAATCGAGCAATATGCGGCGCCTCTACATTGGTTATGACCGAAATTCTGAAGACATATGAAGGATTTGAAGGGATAAGTACCCTGGTTGATGTGGGCAGAGGTACCGGAAGAACCCTTCAAGCGATCGTCTCTAGGTACCCTTCAATCAAGGGCATTAACTATGACTTGCCTCACGTCATACAAACTGCACCACATTATCCCGGTAAGAATCAAGTACTAATTAACAAGTCACTAAGATACCCTCTACACGGGTGACAACGATCTACGGGTCGATCCTTAGAGTAGTCTACAGTGGTAAATATAATATGTGTTTATTTTTGTTTATTGTTTTGACCTATCATTCACGGAGTCGAAGGGCTACAAATTGACTGTAGACTCTTAGTTCGGCGGATAGCCTATATGCGGGTCGACCGTACCTCCGAACAACCGCTTGCTCTCCTATTGAAACCTCATGAGAATACGACCTCTGCCTAGGATAAGTAGAAACATTTAGGGTGAGATTATAGTCGCATATAAGAGATGGTTAGGTTTTATCTCTACTATAATAGATAGCAGACATTAGATCAGGAATAGGTCATATAGGAAGTGTATATGTATATAAATATGTATGTAATTAGAGATATTATTTACCTAGTGTCCTTTTATTTTCTTGGTATTTCTTTTATTTTATTAGTTTTTTTATCAAATTACTTTTGTGATTCTAATATTTATATATCTTTACTTATGTTTGCTCACCTATTTACATCTTCATGTATTTATGTATTTATATTTTTCATTTTCATGTGCATTCTATAGTTTATGGTCTCCATGCATATACATATATTGTTATACTTCTGCAGGGATGCCCTTGCATTGGTCTGGTCTGTTTGTTTTGTGTGTTTGTGTTTGTTTTGTGCCTGTTTTTGTTGTCTGTGTTGTTTGTTTTTGTCTATTTGTTTGTTGTTATTTGTTTTGCTCTTACTTTAGTCGAGGGTCTATAAGGAAATAGTCTCTGTATCTCTATTAGAGATGCGGGTATGACTGCGTACATCTTACCCTCCCTATATCCTGCTTAGACGAGAATTTGAGTATGTTTGGTTTAGTTTAGTTTGGTATTAAGATATTCTCTACATAAAACTTCAAACAAAACTCTAAACAAGTCTTGTTATGATTCTTCGCGCGTAAAGGCATCCAACATGTTGGTGGAGATATGTTCGAAAACGTGCCAGAAGGCGATGCAATTGTGTTTAAGGTAATCTTTAATGATTTATAGGATGAGCTAGCTTTTTCAGCATCATGTTTGATCACCATTTCTGAAAATCACGGTCACCTGCAGGCAGCGATTCACAATTGGGATGATGAGAGTGCAATTAAAATATTGAATAATTGCTACGAAGCACTTCCTAAGAATGGAAAGTTGATGATAATCAATGAGTTATTACCGGAAAAGCCAGATACATCCAACGCTTCACAATATGCTTGGAAACTTGATAACCTTATGTTGTTAGTCCATCCTGGAGGGAAAGAGAGGAATGCTAAGCAATATGAAGCCCTGACCAAAGCAGCCGGTTTCACACACTTCACCGTCGCCTGCCTAACTCATGGTGTTTGGGCTGTCATGGAAGCCTACAAATAAATGTCCACCTACCCATTATAATAATGTTCCTTTGTTCACGTGCTTTTGTGTGCCTTCTCTTAAAAGCCAATAAAAGAGCTCTCATGACTACTAAAAAGGTTCAGACCTTTCGTTTCGGTTATAGTATTCTTATAATGTTCTATTAAATCTCATTTATATATTTACGTCAACCTTACATAAATGTATAAATAAAATTTAATAGAATAGGGTTTGAACAGTGTAACTGGAACAGAGAATTTGATGTATACTAAAAAAGCTTATGCAAGACAATTTGATCTTTAATAAGAGTTTGATTTACTTAATTAAAAGTTTAAAAGGATAATAAAAAAAAGATTAATCTAACATAAAAAAATATATGATATCTTTGAATAATTTTACTAAATTTAATTTATATTCTTATTTTTATTGTCTTAAAAAATATTTTTATATTTTTAAAAATTGTTCTATTTTATCTTCAAATTAACGTAGCACTAAACTATCAATAGGGCTACGATTGAGAGAGGCAATGAAATTTGTATTTTGGTTTTATTTATAGTTTTATTTAAAATAAAATAACATTACTTTTAATATGGTTAGCCTTTGGGGTAAATTAGCCTGTGGAGGGTAAGCCCAAGCTTGATCCAAGACCAAAAACTTTTAGAGAAAAGCTCAAACTCGTTTTATAGCTCGAACAACTTGAACAAAATTTGTTAACTATAGATCGGGCTTAAGCTCAACTCTTGCTAGGAATTTTTCTAAGGTTGGCAAACAATCGATTTCAAACTAATTTGGTTTTGGAAAATTAAGATAAAGGTAAAAATTTTATGATCTTAAACTAGTTTGAAACCAAATTTTTTTACTAAGTTGAACCAGAATTGAACCGGATTGGAAAATACCTAACTCGATTCGAAACCAGTTTGTCCGATATTAACTATTAGCAAAGGACCATCAAATTGCACCATCTTCTTCCCATCTCTTTTTCTCTGTAAAACCAATAAAAAAATTATAGTAAAGAAAACTAAATTATGGTTGTCTAGTTAAAGTTCAAACGAAACAAATGGTAAGACTACAACCAAATTCAAAAAAACAAAAATACAACTACCAAATTCAAAGTCTCCAACAAAATTATAGCAAGAAGTCACAAAAGTACAAACAGTACACCAAATCCAAAAATAGTAAACCACATTGTTCATGCTACAAATTCAAACCAAATAAACACATGCAAGATATACCACATTTTTTGCCTTTTTAAATTTGAATCGAACAATTTTAATCGGTTTTAAATGTTCGGTGCTGATCAATTTTAAAAATTATGATATTTTGTCCGGTTAAGTCAACCAGGATTCATATTTAATTTTAATTTGGACAAAAATCTGTCAACCCAGTTTAAATTCGGTTAAAAAATTTCCAGCTGTATTTGATTTTTTCTGAATCAAACAAGGTCGAGTTATCGGTTCAGATGAAATTTTTCCAGGCCTAAATTTTCCTAAATAAAAGGCTCCCTTTTCTAGTTATTCCGTTTCAACTTTGTTCCGTTAAATTTCGTCTATATATTTATGTGAAGTCTACGTAAATGTGTGAATAAGAATTAATAGAATGTGATAGAAACATCATAACCGAAATAAAAGATCTGATCCCGTTAGATGCAACACGATTTGAAAATGGTATTGCTCAATCATGAAACCACTTTCTATTTCAGTTTGATTTTCCTAGCCCGGCGGATAAAATCATTCAATTTTGACCTTTGTACTTCAAATTCATACCATTGTTTACAAAAACCCAGAAACTTGGGACCAAGCTCTATAATCTTTAGGCAAAAGTAGGTACCTCTGTAGTTGAATATCCATAACATTTCATTACAATACAACAAATTAAAATTTTTAATTTAATAATAGTAATTAAGTTCTTTAATTTCCAAATAAATTTATTGAATCAATTTTAACTCAATATAAATCTCTAACTTAGTTCATATAGAATATTAAGAAAAATTTTGTAAAATTTCACATAAAATTTAAATTAAATCTCATTTATAAATTTATTAAAATATTAATTTATCATTTAAAAATATATATCTTTTTTAAATATAAAACAATTTAGATAAATTATATAATGTTGGGTATTTAATGTAATGCATGTGAGTTTATCGGAAACAATCTTTCTATTAAATAAGAGTAAGATTATATACTATTAGACTTCTCTAAACTTCATATCTTAATTGAATTTCGAACGAGTGTTTAAATATATATTGTTGGGTATTACTATTACTACCCAACAACATGGATTGACCGGAACTCTTTCGCTGCGTATGGTTACTGTGATCTATATATTGAGATGGAACGAAACAAAAATTTGGAGACAGAACAGAACAAAAATTGGAGACAATGAGGTGTTTGGTTGTAATGGACAAAACAGATAAAATTGTGCGTCTCGAAGACAGAAATGTGTTTGGTTGCAATTGATAGAACATAGAAAACAATGTCAATGACTAAAGTACCCCTGCAGTATAATATGATTGGAAATATGTAATTCATTGATTATTTAAAAAAATGATTTGTATTAATATTTTTTTAATTGTATCTATACAAATAAGGAATTAAAAAATGAGAAACCTAAAAATTTAATGAGATGAACTATTAAATAGCAAAAAATTCGTACAAGTTAACAATAAAATGAATCATGTAAAATATTTTTTATAATTGTATCAATATTTTTTAATTGTATTTGTATTTTTATAATTAAATATCTTTTTTTTTTGCTATTTGTACACTTGGGCATGTGTGAAATATTAGTAATAATATGGGGTATTTTTGTCTAACAACCCACGTATATTGTTTCTGTGACAGGCACAAGAAAGTTGTGTCACAGTTTTGAAAGGAACAAAAAATTTGTATTTTTGTGACCTGGAAACGGAACAAAAATGAGTAGTGTCAATAACCAAATACTGTTGGGCATAGAATTTTTGTGTTTTATTTTCTGTCCCTACCCATGAAGACATCAACTAAACCCAATGTTTGGAATAATAGTTTCAAGTATGTGACACGTTAATAAGAATTATATTTTATACATTTTTAATATTATATATCCTCAGATGAAATGAAAACGTTACCTTTGTTATTTAACATCAAACATTCTGAGATATCCTCTCTTAACCATGCCTTTGATTCTTATTGAATAAATAGACCTAGGAATCACATATTTCAATAAACTAAGTTTGAAGGGTTTTACTTGTTATATGAATAATTACATTTTCAATTTGATCAGGCCATGAACAGGGTGAAGATCTTCTCAACTTGAACTCATTTGTTCATAAATTTTTCATTTGCTTAAAAACTAGTCCTAAGTCATCCATACTTGAAAAATATTTGGTTAAAAGTCAATTTTGAACCTTTACATTTATATGGAATATAGAATAAACCCTAATGTTTTGAAGCATTCAAATTAAACCTTAATATTTTCAAAACATTCAAAATAGACCTTACGTGGATGAAAAATTTAACAAAGTTAGTCCTCGTCATTTTTAACATACTATTATTTTTAAATAAAAAGTGAGCTCTATTATCGCAAGACAAGTGAAATCTATTACCTCAAATATATAAGCATAGGTTGACTTCTGCTGTCACGTGATAGTGAAACTCACTTTTTGATTTTTTAAAATTAATTATGTGATAGGGAGGTCTATTTTAATTTAAAAATATAAAAATAATATCATATCAGTATTAATACGATATTTAATTAACAAAGAGTTAACACGTCAAATTTTTTTGTCTATTTATGATTTGTTCTAATCATTTTGAAACTGTCAAGATTCAATTTGAACCCTTAATTTCAATGTATGTTCAAAAGATACTTTTGGCCAAAAATTTTCAATATCATTAAAAAAGTTCTTATATATTTGCTTTGGATTGTAACTAAAATAATTTTGGATTTTTGGTTTAAAATGAATATAACATCTTGCCTTCATGACGTCGGGATCAGATCGCATGTTCCGACTATAGTATTCCTATCTTGTTTTATTAAATCTTATCTACATATTTATGTAAAGCCTACATAAATTAATGTATGAATTAGATTTAATAAAACAAAATTGTAACAGAATAACTAGAACAGAGAATTTGATGTACATGATGTCAACCTCAACCGCCTCGTCTCAATTCTAAAGGACAAAAATAAATGCAAAAAGAAATGTATAATGTCCTTGTAACATACATTAGATTTTTTTGTTATCTAACAATCACCAAAGCTTCTAGTTCTTCCACATACGAAAACTGCAAGATGAACATGAAATTTCTTGATTTCTAGGAAATTGTAAAGATTCCAAATTTGAAAGATGATCTTGTTCATCTAAATACATATACTGATATGAGCGATGACGAGTCCTACAACATCATAAGGACACCACAGTAACGAGATTAAAAGGAAAGAACAAGAAGAAGATAAACACTGTTAATAATTGTTTGGCCTTTATTTTTACTAAAGGACAACACGTAGCCCTTTGTTCGGTTTGTGAGTGTGCCAGGAATTTAAAGTATTTCCAAACTAAAGAAATAAAGAAAAAGATTGCGCCTCGTAATCTAAACTGAAATCAAAATGACTGTGTATTGCTAGAAAGGGACAAAAATCTAACATAAAGAACTTTGCTTTATTGGTAAATAAATCGGCAAAACGCAATGACTAAAAAATTGAAATTTGCTAAGAGCAATTGAAAAGGAAAGGACTAGGCTAAGGAAAGTAAAGGATTGTCGAAAATAAGTTAAAAGATTTGCTAAGATGCCAGGCTTTTGATATGTGTGATGTTGGATCCTTTTTTATGCTTCAAAACTTCTATTTATAGCCAAAGATGTTGAGTGTCCTACTGCAATTGAACTTGTAATCTTGATAAAATTTTATCCCACTAGATAAAGATAAAATTTAGATAAAACCTTATCTTATTCGATAGAGATAGAGTTTGGGCAGGAGTCTATCATCTTTATCATCTTATCTCCTCTTTATCTTGGACTTCTAGACTCCCACTCCAACTCAACTTCTACTACTTCCTTCTTTGCTGGACACTGGAATCTGATGGGCCAAGATCAATGGACTCCTTTTAGACTTCGAACCATGGGCTTTTCTATGGGCTTCAAATTTTCGGCTCAAAACAGAAAAATGGACCGAACCCTTTTTTAGGTGTAAACATTTTCCCCCTGCACCATTGGACTTAGAGGTATAAGCCCTATGGTGGTCCTTAAACATCTGGTTAAAGCCTTTGCCGATTACCCTTTGGATGCTTTGTCTGCTTCAATTCCTCACGAAGTTATATCCAAAGGTCTGTCACCTATGATTGGTAATGACTCGAGCAGATCCCTATGTTGGCCATCCGGAAATAAGCCATCGAACAGACATGGACATCGAAACTTTAAAAGGCTCTCTGACGAATACCGTGCCAAACACCAAGCCCAAGGCAGAACCCATTCAATGCTCTCTTTTAAAACACAAACTCTTCAGCTTTCAAAGGACTCTAGTGCCGTTGATATTTAAGGGCCATTCCTTGTTCTACAATAAACACACGAGGAAATGGTTTTCAAAAACTTCCCCCCAAAACTTCTTCTCCTTTTCGACTCGCGCACCTACGTCGCACGACCCTTCAGCGTTCCGCTCTTTAACATCATTGAAGCTCAGTTGTCTAGAGGAGTTTCGCCGCGGTCGACGACCACCGGTAAGCCTGCACTTCCTTCTCCTCTTCTTCGTTTCTACAACTTTTGCTAACTCTAACAAATCGTGTCCTTTTCTAGAAGTACCATCACTTTTCTTCTTTCTACCGTCGGAAGCTCGGCAAACCACTCGACAGGATGTCAGGTATGAATCTTCTCGAACTCCATCATTTTGATTTTTGGGTGACCATTGTACTTTCTAGTGACTACTGCAATTTTTGGTGACCTTGAAAGTTCCCATTGACCTTCAAAGTTTCAGGTGTCTTTGAAATTTGAGGTTTGGGAATTGTTGTTTGTTTGGTGTAGTGAGTATTGAGGATGTGTTTTAGGAGTGTGTTTGCTTGCAGGTAGTTTTGCGTAGGGATGTCAATCCCGGCCCGGCCCGGCCCGTTTTTGGCCCGGGTTTGGCGGGCCGTGGGCGGGCTGCGGGCCGACCATGGT
>JANIIA010000190.1:58982062-58996556 GCA_027478495.1 Erythroxylum alaternifolium | reverse complement strand
TATATCAAAATTTATGTTATGTTTTATTCTAATTTTGTCTACTTAGGGCAATTTATGGAGAATAAGGTTGATGATGAATCAGATCGAATCTTTTATGTTATCCAACTTCGCTTAGGTTAATGTTTTATTATAATGGAGTAAAACAATGTTGTTAGATCAAAATAGGAATAGACCAAACCTAGCATATTATTATTATTATTATTTAATAGAAAGAGCATAATACTTTTCATGTTTTTCACTAATTTTAAGTGATAGATATAATTCATCGTTATCACATTCAATCTGAGTTCTACATTAAAGCAAAATTTGAAAAAGTCTGATGATACACAATCTTATCTTTACAAAATTAAGAAGTTGTTTTCAATAAACCTACATACGAAAGTGATAATAAAAAAGTGATGCAAGTTAAAAGAGTGTATTTGAAAACTGATATACTTAAAGAGTAGGTAAATAAAATAAAATAAATAAATAAAATAAATTAGAATCAAAGAAGATATTAAATTTTAATTTATATTTATAATTAAACGATAATTATAATTAAAAATTAAAACTTCTCTTATAATAGATAATTTAAGAATAGATTTATCAAATTACTTGAATATAAATTATTACATACGTGTGATTTACATAATTGTTCTTCTAGGTTCGGCCACGTGGCAGCAAAGTTGATGACTCACATCGTAAAGTACTTCCACGTGTAAACAACGACAACGTTGCCAAATGGAGGAGTTGCCGTTATATTTAGTTTAATCAAAACGGAACACACGCGGCTCCCTCTAGATTGCTCAATTTCCCCGATAAGGTCCCCTCTCGCTTACCACCACCAACCAACGCATCGTTTCCAGTCACGGAGCTCGACGTCGTATTTAGAAGCTGCAGAGGTGTGCAGTTTAAGTGTTGGAAGAATAGTTCCTACCTAGTGGTGGAGGAAGCATATATGTATATAAAAAAATTGTATCTTTGACTCTCTGTAGCTCTTGATAAGCCGAAGCAAATTGAACTAAATAATTGGAGAGAGTTGCATGATTTGGGTCTGTTTTTAGTATAATTTCAAAGCAAAACAAAAAGAAAATGGAATAAAAAATAAGTAGGAACAGTGTTGAAGAGAAAGAGAGTTCGTTTTTAAGCTGTGGGGGTGTTCTCATTTGAGTCTTGGTTTGAAGAAGAATGATGTTTGAAGTAACTTTGGTGGGAGAATATGTGAAGAGAATAGTAGGTTCACAGGGTTTTGGGTTGGAAGTTGCAAGCTTTGGGTCTCTGCTTCTGGTTCTTACTCGTGGCGGGAAACTTTCTTCTCATCCCACTTTGATTTGAAACAGGTTCGTTCTGTTCGTTTGTTTTGGTTCTTTTTGATCGTTTTCTTCTTCCGGGTTTTCGTGTTTCTGTTCATCGAGTTTGCTCGGTTGCAGAGAGATGAGAACAAACTGAAGATTCTGCTAGTTTCAGAGCGTTTTTTTCTTTTGTCTCGTTAGTAATTGGTCGTGTAAACTTGACATGTTTTGGATTCGTAGATCGGAAAGATGGTTCTATTCAGTGAAGTGCATGTAAATGTCAGAGACAGATTCTTTGGGTTTTAAACAAATTCTTTAGGACTGTGTTTCGAGTAGCAATGGAATTACAGAAGTTCTTGTTTCTTATTATCTTGTCTTCTGGAAGTAGAAATATTGTCTTTAAACAAATCTGGACTGTTTTGCCTATCATTTCTTATTCTCGTTTTTCATCTCCCCTGACTGTTCCTGGAAAGTTGGAGCATCTAGAATTTCTTGACATTTGGTCTACTGTAGTTCCAAGTAATTTGTGATTTCATGGTGCTGGTCTGTCCTGATGTCTCGATTTCCTTCTTGTTCAATTGAACTCTCCTGGTTACTGTCTTCACTTTTAAAGCTTACTGAGCCTACCTTTGTATTGGATTATAAGGAGCATGAACTCTCCATCGACACAGTTTGTCATATCCGGAAGGATGGGCATGTATGAGCCTATCCATCATATTGGAATGTGGGGAGATACTTCTCCTGCATCAATGATAATCAACGGCTCTCCGGGTACGTCGACATCGATGATTTTCACGGTCGACACGAAGCTAGAGAATCAGGTGCAAATCTTTAAACTGAATCCCTACTTTTTCTGGTAGTTTTTGGTCATAGGTAGTCATTGTGAGCTGAAGTTTTTATTATATAATTTCATTAGTCAGAGAACACGTCACAAGATACACTTGGACCTTCAAGCAAGTATGATCAAGAAGCAAGTAAACCTATTGATAAGGTATATGTTATGACTCTCCCCTTCTCTCTTGCCCTCTCTGTGTATGTTTGGTTATGGAAGTAGATAATTAATTGACATGTTATGATGAAAGGTACAAAGAAGGCTAGCTCAAAATCGTGAAGCTGCTCGTAAAAGCCGGCTGAGGAAAAAGGTACAAGTATCTATTGAACATACATCAAGTTCTGCAGATTGCTGGCTTGAATTCTAGACTTTGATTTGCAGGCGTATGTTCAACAATTAGAATCGAGTCGGTTAAAGCTTATGCAATTGGAGCAGGAGCTTGAAAGAGCCAGGCAGCAGGCATGGAGAAGATTATCTTTTTGTTCCACTTAAATCTTTTAACACTCCACTAAAACAGTTGTTGCTCCTCTGCCAGGGTCTGTACTTAGGTGGTGGAGTAGAAGTTGGTCATTTGGGGTTTAATGGAACCATAAACTCAGGTTTGTGTTTCTCAAAACTCTGATTGATACCACCATAATTAGAATTGATTGCATATCTCATTGAAAGCAACAGGGATACAAATGGGTTGGGTGAGCCAAGGCCACCTAAGACTTGAGCCCAAACTGAAGGCCGAAAGGATTTGGTAGGTGCAGTCGGAGCCTGATTGAGTCTGGATAAGCGGGCTCGTGTTTGAGTTTGTTTGGACTTCCGACATACTTGAAAAGCTTAAACTCATTTGTAGAATCACTTTTTGAGCTTTTTGATCAAAATTCAGCCCAAACCAATAGAGGTTATATTCCGCTGTGTTTGGACTGGACTTTGGATTGCACACCCCCTTTGCTTTAAGCTCGGCTAGAATTTGATTCTTTTTATAGGGTTAGGCTCGAGTCTGGTCAACTCAAACTTGACCTGTTGACTTTAGGCTAGATCTTGAGCTTTTTGTCATTCCTATTAACAGATTGAGAATTCCTAAAGTACAATTTAAAGCACAAATTACGTCAGTTTGCAATCAACTATGGAGTCCGAAGTCAAGATAGTTGTTGCTACGAGAGAGCAACGCATTTATATATTACATTTACAGTCACAGATAGCCCTAAATTATTTCATATTACTTGTTCTTCCCGAACTTTTTTTTTTCAATTATAAGCCAAAATCTGAAAATTCTGCAGGTATCACCACATTCGAAATGGAGTACGGAAATTGGTTGGAAGAACATACCAGACAGATATCTGATCTGGGTATTGCTTTAAATGCTCATATCAGTGATGAACAGCTGCAGATACTTGTGGAAAGCTTGTTGAACCATTATTCTAAACTTTTTAGCATGAAAGCTGCTGCTGCAGAAGCTGATGTTTTCTATATGATATCTGGAATGTGGAAGCCATCCGCAGAACGGTTTTTGTTGTGGATAGGCGGATTTCGCCCATCAGAGCTTCTCAAGGTGATATACATTGTTTAGGTTTCATTGTTTCATAGCTCTATGATTAATTTGTATTAAGTTTATCATTGGATGAATTGCGTTGCTGATATTGATCCCAAAAAAAGAAAAGCCAACCATCACACTGTGAAAATTGGATAGATCAGGAGTTTAGCTTATTAACTATTCATCTATGGGAGGCACTAAATCCAGAGTAACTACACAGGTTCTTCTGCCTCAGCTTGAACCCCTGATGGAGCATCAGCACCTGGAGCTAACTAACCTCATATTATCATGTCAGCAAGCAGAAGATGCTCTTTCACAAGGTATGGATAAACTCCAGCAAACTGTAGCTGAGACAGTGGCAGGTGGTCATTTTGATGAATCTAGTTACATGCCACAATTGGAAAATGCAATGGGGATGTTAGAATCTTTAGTTCGCTTTGTGTCGCAGGTATGGACTCCATCTCTTGCTCCAATATCGGAAATATTATCTTCTTGCATATTTATCTGTATTAAACATCATTAGGTGGTATCTAAAAGTTGGCATAAAACATTGATCCAAAACAGGCCGACCATCTTCGGAAGGAAACTCTGCTTCAGATGCACCGGCAGTTGACGATCCATCAGGCAGCTCGAGGCTTGCTTGTGTTGGGGGAGTACTTCCAGCGATTTAGAGATCTGAGTTCGCTATGGACAACTCGTCATCATGAGCCTGCTTAGTCCTGTACTGCATTACTAGGCACCAGGAAGTTCAAACTATGAACAAGATCACATCTCTTGTAGCCAAAAGTATATCTTTGAAGAATGTTTTTGTGAACTTATTTAAGGTCAGACATAATTCGAGCTGCTGACATTTTTGAAGCAGTTTTCCACAGAATCATGAAGTTGTGAATATACAAGCAGCCATTTTTTCCAAGAAAAAAAAAAGGATTTGTTTTTAATCAAATACTCAACGTTTTGAATCTACTGAATAATCTGCCAATAAATTTTTGTATGCTCAATCTGTTCATCCTGTACCCGATTATTTGATTGGTTGCTTCTTATTTCAGTATCTGCCATTTATGAATTATGCATAGAAACACAGCTTTTTCCTTGGTGCACTGGAAAGCTGACTGGTGTGGGATGGGATGGCAAGTTAGTCCTACCTGAATCTAACCCGGTTTTCGATTCAAAGTTAACGAATTGAATTTAGTTTTGATCGATCTTAGAATCAAGTTCAAATTTTAATACTTGTTCAGTCTAAATTTAATAGTCTTTTTAATCAGATCAAGCCAACTAATTAAATTATGTTTAATTAAATTTAAATTCTACTGTGCTTAGGAAAATTGATAAGCTGGTTTGTATAATTTTTTTATTTTTAATTTCTTTCCCAATGAACTAAAAGACGGCAAATTTATCTTATAATTTCAGTTATATTTAACAATTATTTACTTTTAAATCATTTAAAAATTCAATAAAAAAAGCTTTTATACTCTTTTTAAATTATTTTTAAAGAGATTACCAAGCAATTTGACTGGTGAGTTTTGATATTATAACAATTAAAGACGTTAAAATTTTTATTAAAATACTTTTAAGACACATTAAAAGTTTTCTTTTTTAATAGTTAATATCATGAAATATGTTTTCAGATAATTTAAAACAACAAAAAGAAATATTTTTTAGAATGAATGAAACCAGAGAAATTCTTCACCCACACAGAAGCTAAGATAACGATTTAGAAGGATTAAGAGAAAAACATTCCTAGTGCTAATTGTGCTAATTCACTTAATTATTGAATGAAACAAGAGATATTGATGCTGGAAGTTTCAGAATAGTACACATCTATCTCACACTCTGGCAGATTGGTTCTCACAGCTTGGACATTGAGTAGTCCAATGCATCAACAAGAAAGTCTGCACGTACCAAAAGCAGAAGCAAAGTCATTACTCGGAAAACAAAACTAAAACAGCAATTTCTGCTTTTCAGAACTCACTTGAACTGATACAGATCAGGAGGGCTCAACTTATCATCCATAAATCCAGGAATGTAAAACACATAAGAAGTACCTGCATCATCTTTGGAGAAGCACATTGGTGGTTTTATTCGGAACACGCTCCCATGCAGGCCCCCTTTCCCAACTAGAATTCCAAGCTCTGCAGGTGCAAGAACAGTGAGTTTATTCAGCACCTGGAATAACTATTGCAGAACCTGATCTCTGGATATTTCAGAGGAACTTAGGTAGTACCTCTAAGTTTCTCAAATAGAACTGCAGTTTCTGCCTTGGCAGGTGTCTTCTCCTTCCTATCAGTTACGAGTTCTATCCCCACCATCAAACCCCTCCCTCTTACATCTCCAATGACTGAACGGAATTCACAAGCATTTAAGAATATGATCACTTAAGGCAAGTCTTGTTACATAACTATACATCAAATTTCATGTTCATGGATCACTAAATGCTTGTATTTTTATTTAAAGATGAAAATTGACAAGCAAACAATCTTATTTCTTGGAAACAATTCAGAAGCTAATGTATAAAAGCCATTACTTGCCTACCCACATTCAAACAAAGCACAGAAGACCTTCTGAAGAAACCTCCTGATTGAAAAATCATCAACTAAATCTTCAGAACCATTATTGCCAAAGTTTAACAATCAACAGTTAGCTTATTGTTAGGTTGAGATTCACGACATGTAGAGTAACAGAACCAGAGACTTTTACTTCACTTTAGGGTCTGTTATAGCCATGCGAAAAACAAAAGACAATTGCTTATTTTGCAGTGATTGGTCAAAGAGAAATTACTGTCATGTCTTTTCTGCAGATCTCTCAAGCGTCCGAGCAAGTGGGATCCAACAGCGGCGCAATGATCTTGGCGCTTCTCTTGATCAATTACCCTCAGAACTGCTAGTCCACCGGCAGAACAGACAGGATTACCACCAAAAGTGTTGAATTGGATTTTCTGAGCCATCACACTTGCTATTTCTGGTGTTGTTACTACTGCACCTAAAGGTAAACCATTTCCTATTCCCTGTCAATGATCAACATCAAACGTCAAGACAGGTTGGTAAAGGAACAACATTTATAAATTCCTGATATGGACTAAATTTTCAGGATTGATTGATTAAATTCAAATGGATGTACTTTTGCCATGGTAACTATGTCAGGGATGACATCTTGGGTCTGAAAACCCCAATAATGGCTTCCGGTGCGACCAAATCCTGTTTGCACTTCATCTGCAATGCAAACACCACCAGCATTTCGTACAATATCATAAACCAGCTTCAAGTATCCAGGGGCTAATTCAACTGCTCCACCAACTCCCTGTGAGCAAAATAGAAATGAAGGTTATAAAAATCTCTCATCAATGATTACTGAACAGCCAAAACTCAAAACTTGTTTAGACAACATGCATTATCAGTTGCTGACCTGAATTGTTTCAGATATAAATCCAGCCACCCTTCCTGAAGTTCCATAGCTAATGTGATCTTGAACATCTTTTGCATAGCCGGTCGGATCAGGGCCAAAGATTCCTCGGTAAGGATCCGGATTAATCACATGATGAATTTCTCCCTGTAGTATTTTATACTTAGAATCCTATTGTAGTTTTGCCAAGCTTCTTTCTTAAGTAAGGAGAGTTGACACAAAACCTGTTGTATAGGATACTTCCATGTATTTAAAGCAGTCAGTCCAATTGTACCAGAACTTCCACCATGATATGCATTTCTTAACGATATCATTTCAAGATTTCCAGTATAAAGTCTGGCCATCATCACTGCCAGCTCATTTGCTTCTGAACCAGAATTCACAAAGTACACAACCTAAATCATGAAAATTCCAATTCATTAGGTTTTTTGCTCGACTCTGCTGAACTCGGAACTAATCATTTACCTCAGAAATTCGAAACTAATTCTTGCAAGGAAAATAAAGAAGCAAGTTGACCTCCACCAATCTTCATTTCTTACTTGACAGACAAAATTATCATCTTCTCTACCCTTTAGAAACATAATAGTGTGGGAAAAAGGTATAGAGAAGATAAATTAAGCAAAGACCTTGAGGTTCCCAGGCATTTTGGCAGCTAACGCCTCTGCGAAATCAGCAATGGCGTGATGTAAGTAAATGGTTGTAGCATGCTGGAGAAGCTTATTTTGCTCTGTAATGGCTTCCAAAACATGAGGATGGCAATGCCCACATGAGACTGTCACTATTCCTGCAAAAGCATCCAGATACCTCCTCCCCTTCTCGTCATATAAATATTGCATCTTCCCTTCCACAATGTTCAGCTACAGATGATACATAACCACTCATTTAACCAAAACCCATTCAAGAAAAAATCAATCTTTATGTACACTTGATCATCTTTCAAGAAAAAAGAATCAATCTTTAGCATATACATCGACTAAACTTAAATGGGTATTTTACAAATAATTATATTATCTATGTAAACTCACAGGCTTCTGATAGTAGTAGAACAGTGAGGGACCAAGAAACCTCTTTCGTTTGTCAAGCACTTCCTCTGCTAACGGTCCTCGATACGGCTTTGGCTGGTACTCGAACGGTGGTATCTGTGGCAGGCCATCGCTGGTAACGGCCGGGGATGTGGCGGATGATGAAGAAACGGAAGTGAACGAGCAACGAAGGATGTGGTGAGGAGAATACAACTTGGGTTTGGATTCTTGTAGAGTTTTCTTCAGAATTTGCCACCGGAAAGCCATCTAGAGAAGCAAAAGACTGAGAGAGAGAGAGAGAGAGACAGAGAGGAGTAGTTGCTTGGTATTACTCAGGTGGCACTGGCTGGTTCTAAAAAACCAAAAAGTTTGTTATGTTATGGCGTTTAGCCATTTTCGAGGATTATTTGACGGCTGACGTTGGATTTCAGAGATTGTTGGAACGTTTGATTTATGATAAGGTAAGGAGCTGACAAGGATACACGATGTTGTACTCTTTTCGAAAGATTCCCAAGTTTAGATGAAACATCCATCTAATATACAAAAATCCATGTTTCGACGATTGCGTTTGGGTGTTCAGCTGAAAAAGGAACAAATCTGCTGTAAATATTCAACAGATTTTGATAATACTGTAAATTGTACACATAACAGATGATGTAACAGTACGAAGATGGTCCAATAAGCCTAGCAATGATGACATACACAGATCGAGAATGCTTTTTAGGACGGGACCAAAGTGAAGGGGGAGCGCTCCACGTATCTCCTACTTTTCGTAGATTAGTAACTCATTAAAATAAAATCAATTAATTTTTTAATTTATTTTATTTTAATAAATTTTGTTATTAAAAATTAATAAATTAATTGATTAATTTTTATATTTCAAAATTTTTAATTTTATTTGATATTTAAGCTATTTTATAATATTTTAATACCAATAAAACATTTTAGACCTTAAATTTTTGGTATATATATTAGTATTCTATTTTCACAAAAAATACGTGTAAAGTTAGAAAATAGAAATGCTTTCATTTTATTAATATTGATTAATTAAAATTTTTATTTAATTTTTAATTATTGATACAAATCTAAAATATATAATTTACGACTTTATATACATGTTTGTGTGATGGTAATATTGAAATGAAAAGGGTAATATTAAAAAAAGAGACCACAAATATTTGAAGTTTTAAAAGTTTCAAACTTTAATATCATAATATATTGTGATGCTTGATTAAAATTTGACAGTGTACTCAATAATTTAGGATAAATTATTTTAAATATCCTAACTTTGCCTGGCCGGGAGATTTTGACATTCCTATTGATATATCTAATAAATTGTTAAAAAAGTTAGGATATTTAAAAAAATTTACCAACCTGATTTTAGCTCGAATTGGGCGGGTCACGAACTAACTATGGTAGGCTAGATTGCATCACAGGTTAATGTCGAGTGGGCCACGAACCAGTCGACTCGACAGTAGCCCGATCTTTACTTCAAAAACGACATCGTTTTAAACATTTTTCTTAAAAAATATATATGAAGCGTGTCTTATTGACATCTCTATATATCAATTTTCATTGTATAATGCTACATATCATAATTTATAAAAAAGATATATTTATTAATCTACAACATTATTAATAACAAAACTTAATAATGTTTAAATGAATTTCATCGTAATATACATCTTACAAAATTTGGCTATATTTGAATATTTTTCATTTTTCAAATGTTTAGTTGTTACAAATTTATAAATAATATATCTCTTGTCAACTATTTTCTAAATTCTTTACTGAAAATTGCACTTATTATTAATACTTCTACTTTTTGCGTCAAATTTTTAAGTATTGATTTTTTTTAAAAATAAAATCTTAACCGAAATTCTCTTACTATCAGAAATATATGGGTATACATTTGTATAAATCATAATATTTAGTGTTATAAAATAAAAGTTGAAATATATTTAACATTTTTCTCGTAGTTCAGAATATTTAATATAATGTATTCCACAATAAAATTTATAAATTATTAAATAAAACTAAAATTTTAATATATAATCAAAAAATAGTGTTTGTAAATTTGCTTTTATTAAAAATTAAAACTATTTTTATGTGTTTTTAGCTAGTGATATAGTTTGATAGATTAGAAAATATAAGTCTATCTACCAAATTAGGGATGGTAATGAGTTAGGTCGAGGCAGCGAGCTTAAGCATGAGCCCAGCCTGACTCGGCCTGCCTAATTTGTTAATTAAAAAGTAAAGCGATGTCATTTTGCTTATAAGAATTGAGCCTTAAGTCAAACCGGTCTTAGGCAGCCTAGTCCTAGTTCAGTCCAAGGCTCGATTTTTTTAAAATTCTAGGCTTGAAGACTGATCAACTAGCGTCAGGCCCAACCTAGGCCTAATTGTTATCCTTAAACCAAATTACAATTGGTGCACATGGTAATATCTTTTAACGTTCCTCTTTAACTATACCAGTTAATCCTAATGTCATAAATATCGTACTAGATTTGGTATCAAATTTAATTCTAATATGATATGATACCAGTACAAGTCAATATCAGGTACCAATTTTGGATAAATTTATAAAATGGTAATGGTGCCCTTCAATATGTTATGGTGTACAAGTTTTTACTTTGCTTAAATCATATCTTAAGAAATCATAATAATATAAATTTGATAGAACAAATATTTCTTATTTTTTATTAATATTATTTTCACATATTTCTCGCAATGAAGATGAGAAATAGATCATTTAACTGTTGTATAGATATAAAATTAAGAAAATACAAAAAAGTATGTATTTATAATAAGTAAATTTAATTTCGAATGTTATCTTTACATATTTCAAAAGTTATTATAATATTTTTCATATGTATGTACTAAAAAGTATATATAATGTCAAAATGAAATATATGAATTTTAAAAATATGTATTGGATATAATTATGTTAAAGTAATACATTTAGTAATGATAATCACTTTATATAAGTCTAATTATATAAAAAATTTAATATAAATTTATTTATATCTTTATTATTTATTAAATAAATTGTAGATAATTTTATCATATTCCTTTTTACGAATAAGAATTATGTTTTATATAAGAAAATTTTTTAAATTTTCAATTTAGTTCTAATTTTTTAATATTATAATTCTAACTGATATTTTATTGCCGATTAGTACTAATAGAAAGTTGATATCAACCGATATTAGAGTTTGATACGAAACTTTCTTGTTTGGAACTGATTTTTTGTCGATATGGTCAGTATCAATTAGTACAATATGATATTCAAAATACTGGTTAATCCAATCATGAAAATCTTAATAACGCTATAAATACTTTATCATGTACCATTTGAACTATTAATTTTAAACTAAAATCTACTTATACATTATAAGCACTTCAAAGGTCCTATGGTTATTGTAAAATTATAAAAAAAATTAATATAGTTCATCTCACAGGTACTTTGCAAGTGTGTATTGAGTAAATTATTAAGTATATATAAAAATTTATAAATTATTTAAAAAATTAATAATTCCAAATTAAATATCGAGTTCCATACAAGTGATACTCGCAAGTTCTAAAATGTTTCTAGACATAATTTCTCTCCCAATAACTGAGAGCCTTTAACTTCTTGAATTGAAAAGGCTCTGGGAAAGACTCGTTGCCGTAGTTAAAGTATCATTTTGTCATACACGTGACACTTCTCTTATGTCTAAATGCACCATTTCGAATACTTTAAGTTGTACTCAATCACTACTCTATGAGTAAACTGTGAGAAACAATGAGGGATGAAATCAAAGTACAGAATCAGTATCCAAGATATCTTGAGCACCTCAAATTTAAGGATATTTATACCATTGTTATGATGAGACTATCGTCAATACTATAATAGATTATATATATGATTGTCTTATGACAGGCCATCCGATGTACTTATTACTCTTACCAATTATTCACGTGTTAACTCTAAACAACTCATGCTTGCAGCTTATGAGATCTACTGCTTGATCTAATAAAGGAGTATAATATGTGTTAGTCTATCCGGATTAATGATGTCCCATCTCATTAATCCTATGATTAGGGATAATTGAGACACTAACATAATTAATCATGATAGGAATCTCATGATCATGATCTCATCATTAATTCCTTCATGTTATGAAGTGTATCAAGGATTTTATCAATTCAATTTAAGATATTTATCAATTCATAAAGAACATGAACATCAAATTAATGAGAATGCCTTTTTATTAATCATAAAGATTTGTACAATAAGTGCTAAATACGAATGTCTTTAGAGCACTTCTCTAAGAATCCTAAGTCTAGGGAATGTCTTGTGCCGATGGCCAGGTATCAGGATATCCTGAATTTTGGGAATATCTTGTGCTGATAGCTAGTTATTGGAGTAGTATCGGGATATCAAGAGAGAATGAAGTATCCTGTGCCAATATTTATACACGTAATTACGCTTCCACTTGGTGAGATATTTTGATGAGATGAGATAAGCCGTAGATCATTAAATGTAAGCCTACTAAGTTAGGCAGAGCCTGAGCAATTCAGTTAATGATGGAACAAAGCATAAATGACAGTTATGTATTAATATTTATGTTAATCATTGTTTGGTAAAAGTTTTGAGATGTTTGTTAACTGTTTGGATTAGACTGGATAATGTTATGAGCATTCATATTATATGTATGTTTTAATCTCTTGAATAAATTTTATAATTAGCTATTGAGTATTTGGTTTTAAGAGTACGATCAGTTATTTTTACTGAGTAGGCAGCTCACCCCTTGCCATTATTTTTTTAGAAGATTGAGTAATTGTTGATAACTCCAGTGTATAGTATTGACAGAGTAGAGTTTAGGTGAGACCAACAAATTAATTGAGTAAAGTTATTCGATTGTATATATTTTTCAATATGATAGTTTGGGTGGTTTTACTATATAGAATATTTTTGTGTTTGACAAACAATCCTCTCTTTAGAACTAATGAGAAATTGGATAATTAATGAAATGTTTTGAGAACTATTTAATTAATTATGGTTTAAGAATTTTGGGAGCATCACATTCTCTCCCACTCATCTCACTATTATACACTCACAACATATACACGGTATATAATTTTCCTATAGTTTAATAAATTATAGAAAAATTCTCAGATGTTTAAAACTTTTTAAAAATTTCTTTTTAGTTTTCAATTTTACAAAAAAACTAAAATTTTGATTAAAAATTAATGATAAAATGGATTTAATACGAACATTAAACATAAACTACTTAAATATTAATGATAAAATAACCTAACTTAGCCCTTAAACACGAATCATATTAATTAAATTTGACTTAAATTAATAAATAATTATAATAAATTATTAATTTGAGTTAAATTTAATTTATTTAATTCGAGATTAAGAACTAGATCAAATCTTCATGTAACCAAACTTTGATTAATACACGTGTAATGTTCATATGACACATACATTATGTTATTATTTCCTAACCAAGGTTTAATACAAGAGATTTTTCTAAAAAACTAAAAACTATAAAGAGTTTTTCAGAAAATTTTAAAAATTAAAGAGTTCATAAAAAATTTCTTAAATTATAAAAAATATTTATTTCTTTTATATATATGTATAGAGTTACTTAGGAAGCCTTAAATTTCGATATAGAAAATACCAACATAAAAAGAAACATATTAATGGGGTTTGGTCTTTCTATTTTCTTTTCTTTTAAGCATAATAAAGCCAAAAAGATTCAAGTTAAAGAATATTAAAAAAGTAACAAGTTACGAAGGAGAATGTCTGGCCAGTGGCCACCAAAATATTCTTATCTCCACGAACAAACGTGCAAAGATTCCATTCGGCATTGAAATTTCGTTCATGTCTTATGGTGTGGCTCTAAAATATGGACCAGTTGGAGTATAGACTGGACCAATAATAGAGTTGGAACCACCTAATTTATGAATTATTACATATATTCGATAATTTATTTAATATATATTTGATGATGAATCAAATTCTCAGTATCGATTTTGTTTTTTTTTGTTTTCATTATAATGCAATTGCAAATAAAAAATAAGCTTAAATTGCATAAAGTATGTTTTCTATATGTGTATATATATTATATATATATATAGAAAACTATGAATTATAGGCTACGTTTGGATCTACGGTATGGTGAGGATAAGTATTTATTCATTGCAGTTTTCAAACGCTGTCACATGTTTGGATCTGTTGTAATAACCAAAAATTGGAGAAAAGTGTGGTGCCATCGCAGAAATTAATAAACAGAAAGAAGGTTGTAGCAGGAAACTGCTTCTGCGGTAGAAATTTTACTTTCTATTAATATTGTTCACTACAAGTATTATTTTTCATCATACTCTTAATTAATATGACTAATAATATATTTTTATGAAATATTTTATTTACTAAATTTATTTTATTTATATTTTC
>JANIIA010000190.1:58961091-58981962 GCA_027478495.1 Erythroxylum alaternifolium | reverse complement strand
AAATTTATATGACTAATAATATATTTTTTAATTATTTATACAACAATTAATAATTTATTAAATCAATGGACTTTTTAATCATTTTATCTCTTTTTAGCAACCGCAACCACACTTGCCAAACATCTATTTTCATGTTTCAACAGTTACCAAAACAGCAATCTTAAACATATAAGTACTTATTGAGAATAAGTACTTATCATTTCAGCAGGTTGATTTCAGAAGGTTATCAACCGCTACTGGTCCCCCAAACTAAGCCATAGTATCAAAGGACTAGTCTACCTTATTTACCTGGTTCATTGGGGATTGGATTTAGATTTGTACATATTGACTAGGTCTACTTGGTTCAATGGGTTAAATTTCAAAATTAAAAGATTTAGATTTAAGGAATTAGTTTATGAATTAAGTTTGAATTTAAAAATTAAATAAAAATTTAAAGGTCAAGTTTAAGATATGCAAAAAAGTTTTTAAAAAAAGAAATTCTCATTCTGATTCAATATTTACAAGTGACTTACAACAACTTTACTTTATAATAATTATTTAATATTTATTTTAAATTAAATAATATTCATACAGTATTTTGTAATATTTAGATTTTATCAAAACTATTAGTTTTGATAATTATTATTTATCTAATTTAATTTGATCATGAATTATGACTGATATTTTGCATATGTTATTGTAAGAGATTATACTTTTTATTTCAAAGTAATTTTATATATTCATTTTATTTTTATTTTCATAAATAATTCAAAAAACTATATTTTTTCATAATTATTATTTTTCAAAATATACGAGCTTATAGATTGAGATTAAATTAAAAAATTTTTAAGGCCGGATTTAAATTTGAAAATGCAATCCATTCATGAAAAGATTGGATATGGACTTAAAATTTTCTAAAAACTTTAAACTGGAAGTTTAGTTAAATTCGATGTTTTAAAAATCATATCAGAAGTTAACCCAGTAAGGTAACATATTTAAGGTTTAAAAGGTTCAATTGGTATCATAAAACGAGTTAAAAATTAAATAAAAATAATTAAAGAAGATTATCTTTACCTATAAAAATTAAGATTTAATTGAAATAGAATACTATTAAATAAAATTAATTAGTTTATTTTAGTTTATAAAAACTGATTAGTTTACAAAAATAAAGCAATTAATTAGATTAATTTTTAATAATAAAGATTATTAAACTAAATTAAACCAGAAGATTAAAAATTGAACTAAAAAATTGAATAATTTAAAATTTTTACAGTAATTAGCAGTTCGTTTTTCAAAATATTGGTTAAATCCGACCATAATTTGGCTATGGACAAGTATCCAAGTTTGAGTTATGTAACAAGTGTTTAGAAAAATGGTAGGCCAACTTATGGTCGAGACAACTTTGTTTAACATCATGTTGTCATCACTCATTTTATGGTCGAGACAACTTTGTTTAACATCATGTTGTCATCACTCATTTGTTGACAGTGGCAAAGTAAAAATTTAATTACTCACACGTATCATAATTTAAAACCATATATAGTGGCTTAACATTTGTCAGCAACTTCCGTTGTTTATCAATGGAATCACAATACAATACCAAACAATCATTCGTTGACATCAACTTTGTGCTAATGATGCATTGAAATTACCAATGATTGATTAGACAAATTGAGAATTGGACGGCAGGTTCAGAGAGTTAGATAGAATTCTATGATCAAGACGACTCACGGTGTCGGCATTTCAGTCTTTTTGTAAGGATGACCTTGTCTGCACATGCATCGTATTGTAATATTCTTAAATTAAAAAAACGAAGTAAACCCTTAAGAAAAATAAGGGTCATAATCATTATTATGTGAAAATTGCATTTAACTAGCAAATCCAAATGTCCATTTCCATGCGACTCAACTTTGCTTTTTTCTGCTTTGGTCCTGATGACAATAAACGCCTAATACCTACCTCTCTTTTTGACCAACAAGCATCTTCGTCGTTCTTTCCGAGTGGTTTCTTTGACATAGAAATAGGGTTAAGAGTGTAGACTTCAGCATAACTTCTTATTCTTGTAAATAGTTGGAGTCTTCTAACTTCACAGAAAGTAGAAGGAGAAGAAGAAGAGAGAAGAAGAAGAAGAAGACGAAATGCCAAGTGAGTTTTTCTCTTTCCCTTCTCGGTTTCCTTAATCATGTCATATCATATCATGTCATATATAAACCACTGAACATAAGAAGCTATCTGTCACGTATGTATATGGTTTCTTGTTACTCAGCTTTCGAATTATAGTACTCAGGGGCCTCACTGAAACTTCAGAAGTTGCTTTGCTTTTAGCTTTTTAACAATTTCGAGGGACAAACGGTGCTCTCGATAGCCCAAAAACTATCTATTTTTATTAGGGGTGATATTTGAACTCAAGCCCAAGCTATTAAGAAAAATAAGGTCGTTTTGTAAAAAGCGATATCGTTTTCTATCTCTCAATTTAAAAAATTCATGTGACCCTAACAAAAATTGTCATGTTAGGCTCGAGTCTGGGTGGGCCTCGAATCTTCTGTCCCCTTTTTCTTGTCCCTACCATGTCTCATTGAATCTCAACTATCTATATATATGGATTCCACATAAATGAATAACTGAGATTCAATAGGACAGAGTAGGGACAGAGGATCACATCCCACATAAATAAATAACTGAGATTCAATGTGACAGAGTAGGAATAGGGAAAGAGGGACAGAGAATCACGTCCCGTCTGAGTGAGCTAAGCGCTACTCGACCCATCACTATCCTTAAGTCTTTACCCAAAGTTGTTTGTCTAGTTTTGACTTTTTCCTCTTACAAAGTTTCTAATTTATTTAAGAACTTAAATTACAGTAACTTGTTTTATTTTTTAAAGAAAAAGATTGATTTAAATACTTTATTAATTAGTTATATTATTCTTACAAATGATTTTGTATAAGTTGAAACTTGACAATAAATTTGCTAAATATAGGAGTTATATTTTGTTTTCTAAATAAAAAAATAAGAGAAGTAAAAAAGTACTGTATTGTCTTTTAAGAACTTAAAGAATAGGAAAAACAAAATAAGGTATGCATTTATTCACAAATTGATGAAATTATAGTATAAATGGGATTTTTCTTAAAGAGTTTATTCTACATAATACTTTTTACATACTTTTTTCGTATAATTTGTATATAATTTTAAGTGTTCAACACAGGGAAGCATAGAAAGTAAATACCATCTTCACATGCGTTTACTCACAAATAGAGAGTTTAGTAAAAATAAGATTCTTCTTAAAAAATTTATTCCACATAATACTTTTTTTAACTGTTTAAATAGAAATAGCATTTCCACGTGTTAAATATTTAAACGTCACCCGTGGGATGCTAGTATAGGGTAATACTACTATCAAACGTGTAACTTACTCAATCTTAGTGCCTTAAATGGAGATCCCATTGGATCATGGAGGAGATCGTGTCTTCCTTAGTTTTCATGCCAAGTGCCAACTCGGACACCTAACACTTAATCGTTGATCAAATCTTTCAATTACACGCGAATGATAAAATTGGCCATTCAGTACAAAATTCCCTCCTTTTTAATAAATCAGCATTTATCGCACGCAACCATAACATCATTTTTTCTTATGACACTCGACAGTATGTAAACACCAGAACTAAAGCAGCATAGAAATCGTCCATTGGCATATCTTTGACCTATTGATTAGTACTTTTCTGTTGTTGTCAGTATAATGGCATAACTTATGCTAAGTCTGGCTCGACCTACGGCTCGATTTGGTCCAAGATAGCTCAAATTGAGCTCAAGCTCAACTTAGATTGATTCGATCTAATTTTTTAATTTTTATTAAATTAAAAATAAAAAATAACATTGTTTTTATTATAGTTGTTGGACCTTGAGTCGGAATAAAAACTCTTTTAATGAGCAAAGCAAAGAGACTAGGGATGGTAATAGGTCGGATTAAGTTGAGCATGCCCTAGACCCAAGCTTGGCCCAATAACTTCCACTAAGTCTAGCTGACCCAAGATAGTTGAGATTGAGCCCAACCTTGACTTGGCCAGTTTCGGGCTGACTTTTTAATTTTTACTAAATTAAAATAAAAATAACGACATTTTTTCTATAATCATCAGATCTTGAGTTTAAATAGGTCCGGATAGCTCGAGCCCGACTAGGCCCAGTTTAGCCTAATTTTTATTTTTTATTTAATTAAAAATAGAAAACAAAGAATCAAAGATGTTTTTTTAATAGTTGTTGAGCCTCGAGCTCGACTAGATCCGGGTAGCTCAAGCTCGACACTGACCGTAAGTTTGATTTGTTTTTAAAAAAAAATCAAGCCTTATTAGTTAACTGGAACGAAACTCATTGATCGCGGCCGGACCGTACCCAATTATTACTCCTAAAAGAGACAAACACAATCATATCCTAACGTTGTCGTGAACAAGAAGAGGTCTAATAATAAAAAATAGTCTTTTACTTTCTTTTAGGGGTAGAAGACACATTTCTTATGGTTTAAAAATTTTTAGAAAAATCTTCTAATGATAAAAATTCTCGAATTTTCACATTTTTTTAATTTTCATTTTTTCAAAAAAATTATTTACCTTAAATATCAATAAAAAATAACAACAAAATATATGCGATATGAACATCATACGTAAATTAATCAAATGTCTCTGATTTAGTAAACTAACTCAAAAAAATTAAACTCAACTCAAATTAATACTTTTAAAGATAATTTATAATAAATTATTAATTTGAGTAATATTTAAATAGTTCAATTTGAAAATCGAGATTAAAAACTGAGCTTAACTTTTATACAAGTAACACCTGATTTGTCACCTGTGTGTCATTATTATTTTAAAGAATTTTTTAAAAAATTGAAAATTATAAAAAGTTTAAAAAGAATTTCTTTGGATAGAGAATAAGGATAACAATGGGCCGAACCAGGTAGGGCTTCATTCTTTGGATGCCCGAGCCTGGTTCAACTCAACCCAATATTTTTAAAAATTATAAATGCAAAATAAATTTTGCACTTACAAGATTGTGACTGAGCAACCCCAACCCGAGGCTAGCTCGAGACTTAACTTTTTGAAGAAAACCTGGCCTAATTCTCGGTCAACCTGGACCTAATGTATTGACTTTAGGCTGAGTTAGGGCCTACTATCCATCTCTGAAATCCAAATTAGAAACATTCTAAAAATGGGTAATCTTCAGTGCACGTAATCTTGTACCAACTCTATTTCAGACTATCTCATCCACGTAAATATGTAGGATCTAAAAAATGTATAAATAGAATAGTCTGAAAGAGGTTGATACAAGATTATAGGTAAAGAAGATTTAATTCCCTGCCACCAATCGTCACTCCTGACCTGCAATAACATTAATTGATAAAGAAGATGAATTCTTCAACGATTGGTACAACCATCTACTTTAATTCACAAAAACATATATTGTTTATAGCTCTGTTCGATTTTTGCTGTGATGATAAGACTGTTTCCTTTGCTGATCTTAGCTTTACCGTCTTTATGGCGAAAGATTGCATTTCTCTTCTTATTGCTGTTGCCTGCCACTTCAAGCCTTGACATTCCAAGATATTCAACGACCAAGTACCGGCGACAGGAAATTGTCGCTAACCATGGAGTCGTAGCCAGCGACGATGGTAGATGTTCGAAGATAGGTAGTGAAGTTCTTCGTGAAGGAGGTCATGCGGTTGATGCAGCAGTAGCTGTAGCACTTTGCTTGGGAGTTGTCAGCCCTGCTTCCAGCGGAATCGGCGGCGGAGCTTTTATGCTAGTCAGGGAAGCTAATGGGGGGGCCAAAGCCATTAATATGAGAGAAGTTGCCCCTTTTCGAGCTTCCAAGGTAACATAATCACCTGAACTTAATGAATCAAGTTTGGTTTGACTGGCTTCGGATTTAAATATGAGTATTTGGATTTGGTAGAATTCGGATTCAGGTTCAAGATATTATATTTAAGTCAGATCAATTCGAAGTCAACGGGTTAAATTAAACTTGATCCGACTTGGACTCGGACTATTTATTATATTTAGCAGGTTGCATTGCTGACAAATGGATATACATGTTAAAGTTTGGTTTAAACTTTTATGTTTCAGGACATGTATGGTGGCAATACTACTCTAAAAGCTACCGGCGTGCTATCCATAGCAGTTCCAGGAGAACTTGCAGGACTCCATAAGGCTTGGGAAAAGTATGGAAACCTTCCGTGGGAAAGGCTAGTAATGCCAGCTGAAAGGCTCGCACGCAACGGATTTAGGATTTCACCATACCTTAAGATGCAGATGAATGTTACAAGTGCAGCAATTTTAGCAGATAAGGGGCTTAGAGAAGTGTTTGGTTCATCGAATGGAAGTCTACTGCAGGCAGGTGATATGGTTTACAACAAGAAACTTGCTGATTCACTCAGAAGAATTGCTAAACAAGGAGTACGAGCTTTCTATAATGGATCATTAGGATTAAGATTGGTAGAAGAGGTTCAGAAAGCTGGTGGGATCTTGACAATGGAGGATTTAAGGAGATACCGAGTAAAAATCACTGATCCATTATCTTCCAACTTTGAAGATCTCACAATACTTGGTATGCCACCTCCTTCCTCTGGTGGTGCTGCGATGATGTTGGTGAGTTTTGGTCATGCTTTTTTACTTTGTTCTTAAGATAACAAGCTATTAACCAGAAAATAATTTTCTAATGTTACAGATTCTGAACATTCTTGATCAATATGGAGTCCCTTCAGGCGTGTCTGGTTCCCTCGGAATCCATAGACAGATTGAAGCTTTTAAACATGCGTTTGCTGTCAGGATGAATCTAGGTGATCCAGATTTTGTTAATGTGACTGAACTAGTTTCTGACATGCTTTCTCCTGAATTTGCAAAAAAGCTGAAGAAAACCATATTGGACAACATGACTTTTGATCCACAATACTATGGTGGAAGGTAAGTAACTTTCAGAAATTGGATTACATATCAGAAAAATTTTCCAGGTTTTCAGGAGATTGTTGAATATTGTTAAAACAGATGGAATCAGATACAGGATCATGGGACGAGCCATGTGTCCATTGTTGACCGAGAGAGAAATGCTGTGTCCATGACTAGTACAGTGAACTCCTACTTTGGTTCAAGAATGCTGTCTCCTACAACCGGTATTGTCCTGAACAATGAAATGGATGATTTCTCAATGCCTAGAAACAACACACCAGCGAATGTTCCACCTCCTGCACCTCCCAATTTCGTTAGCCCTGGAAAGAGGCCTTTATCATCCATGTCTCCAACCATAGTCCTGAAGGTGTGAGCTTAATGAGAGATGCGTTGATAAAATTTGATGGTTTCGATTATTTTACTGTTCTGTCACTGAAAATTGTTATTCTGCAGAACGGGAAACTAAAAGCTGTAGTAGGTGCCAGTGGCGGAGGCATGATAATTGCAGGAACTACAGAAGTTTTTCTGAATCATTTTGCCAGGGGAATGGATCCACTTTCTTCAGTCCTAGCTCCAAGACTCTATCATCAGGTTTGTGTTGAATTACAATAATTTCTTATATCGATTGGAACTGCAATAGTCCAAAAATGACAGAGCATCTGACGAGTCAACGATTCAGAATCAAGTATTTGAGAAATTGTTCTTGTCATGCAGCTGGTACCCAACGTGTTGAATTATGAGAATTGGACAACACCATATAATCAACACTTTGAAGTTCCAGGTGATATCAGGGCATTCCTTGAGAAAAGAGGCCATGTCCTACAAGGCCTTAGTGGTGGAACGATTTGCCAGTTCGTTGTTCTTCAGGATTTGAAAGCTAAGGTTGTAGGAGTGAGTGATCCAAGAAAAGGAGGGCTTCCTGCTGGTTTTTAATTTTGTTAATACGAACACTTTCCTTTCCATAGCAAAATAAATTTGGTATACAAAACTTTCCAAAGCATAATAAATTCCGTAAATTCATCATTTTATTTTTTATGGGTTAATTGTTGTATAACATAAACCTCTTTTTATTTTAATCATATTACTTATGATGTATTATTATTTAATTACCACTTGACTCCTTTCATCATATTCTTTTATTTTTTTCATTTATTTATAATTTCAACACTACTTTATATTAGAATTTAATAATATTATATTATTTTAGAAAATAGATAAAATAATCATAAAATAATTAAATAATATTATAAAATCAGTGATAAAGATCATAACACTTTTAGAATTATTTATTTAACTCTGTTTTTTATATAAGTTGATAATATTTCGAAGGTCCGAGCTTGAGCCTAAATGAAATTGAATAATTTGAAGCTTGATCAAGTAGAGTCAAACTCGATTAAACATATTTTTAATTTTTAAAAATTAAAAATGATATCATTTTATTAAAAATTTTAAACTTCAAGCCAAGTCGAATCTCAAGCTCAGCTTGAAGCTTGGTTCCAGCCAACTTGGTCAATTTTTGTCATTCGTAATTTCTCCTTTTGTAATGATACTTTTTAAGGGGAATATTTTATGAGCCAAGTTAAATTGAGTAAATACTAAATATCTTTGAATAACAAGAAAATATAAACTATTTAGATATTTGGTATGTAATTATAAATTAACGCTTATTAATTTATTATTCATATTAATTACCTATTTCGAATAAATCACTCTACTAAAAGACGGATTCAAATTAAATCATATGTAGTGGACTCTAATGCTTAGAATCAAACTAAAATTGATCGAAAGAGCATCATGAACAAAGTTTCAAATAGTTGCTTCTTTACTTCTGATACTTCATACTACGAGCAAATGTCAAAATTTGCGTACAAATTATTGTAAGGAATACAAATTATTGTGAAGGATAAGGAAGCCACTTATGATGTTTATGTAAGCTTAAGCATCTCCTCCTCCTAATCCACGGGAAAGTCAGAATCACACTTACGATTTGACTAAACAAATTTCTCAAAGCTCTTTTCTCTATTTTAAAGGTTAATTACGCAACAACTGCACTTGAGGATTCGTATCATAAGAGTTTCCATAAGCATTGAAGACTTTGGCATAAACCTTCCTGTTTGGTTCTCCAGAAGTAATATTAATGTCCCTGACAATAATATTCTTGCAAGCCAAGTTTTGGCTGCAACTTATTTCTACTGCAACATCAGAAGAGCTTGTCCCACTAAATCCAATGAAGGAAATGTCACTTACAGCAACAGCATCAGTCTGTTAAAAGAGACAGGATTACGATCAATGTTGGTGCTCTCCCCATTAATGTTCATATAAGGTTAGATTTCAATCTCTGACGTTAATTACCTTATTAGCACAGTTTCCTTCAGGGCAGTAGAATTGATCAATCACAATGGGATCGGAAGAGTTCACGAGTTTTATATCCTGGTACAGGATCTTCCTGACAAATCCTTTTCCTCCCTGTCAAACAAACGAAATGAAAGTTTTTGACAGGAAAAGACCCTGAATGATTTTTGGTTTACTGGGTCTAATATTACCTGCCATGTCTTAATCCTAGCTCCACTGGTAACAGAAGTGAAAGTAGAATGAGTGACATATACATTTTCGACTTCACCGTACTCTCCATCCTTCCCTATGCTTCCAACGCTGCAATTTTTTTTCAGATATGATTTTGAACATTTTCTTGAGCAACGAACTGATTAATTCCAGCAATTCATGTATACCTGATGCCATGGCCTGGACCACATGTGATCCCTGTAATGTTTATGTTAGATGAATGTGGAAGGATTGAGATGCAATCGTCACCTGCATTGAGAAGAAGAGTTTTTTCTTTTTTCGAGTAGTGCTCGATAGGTAGTTTTAGATAACGTATTAATCAATATTCGATTTATTGGTCTGAACGAAAAAAAATTGCGGGAACTCTCGAACAAGCAAGCACCTGAACCGATGGTGCTATCCATAACGATGACATGTTTGGAGTTACTGATGTTGATTCCATCTGTATTACGAGTTGTTCCAGGAGCAGATATATGAAGGTTTGAGATTGTTGAGTAGTCGGAAGCAAATAAGGATATAAATTGGCTTGGAGCGTTTATGAGAGTCAGTCCTCTGAAGTACAAGCCGTTGCAGAAAGCAAAACTCAATACCTGTTGATCCGCAAAAACAAAACAAGCTATATCATCAAATTGTAAAAAAAAATGAAACTCCAGAGTAGGGATGACAAACTAGCTCGTCCCCAAAGTTATCTTAACAAGTTAGTCGATCTAGATCATGTTAATCCCAAATTAATGGGTTAAACTAGATATACCAGATTCGAGTTTGAGTTTAAACTTGCTCAAACTTGAAAATTCGAATCTTCGAGATCAGACTCAAATTTGAACCTTAAGAGACTGAAATACAAATTCAGCCTGATCCGATCCCTTGTTAATTCTAATCATGAACAAGCTTATTTTGAGCTTCAACGTACATATGGTCGATGTGGGCAGCTGTCCTGCAAATGTAACAAGACTACTGTTAGCAAGAAACGTTGATATTGATAGATATAAGAAATAGAGTTCGACGTTAAAATAGGTTTGATTCACTCACTTGTGAGCAAATTTTCCACCAGACAGAGCCTTGGCCATCGATTTGGCCACTTCCATACACATTTAGTCCATATACATAGTGGAACTGAATCCATGTATTTACATTATCAAATTTGGACATTTGAGTTGGAGCTATGATGTTTCCATCAATCTGCAAATCCATTGACAAGCAATTCATCTTATGTTTCTCCAAGAATTCCTATGGCTTTGCCAAGGGACTCTTCAAAAATTATATTAGGAAGTCCTAAAATTAATCTGCTATATATTTTACAATCCTAATTTACAAGTGAATCTTCATTTCTATTAAGAAAATCTGATCTTTTGTATGGCTAGAGTTTAATAAAGAAAGAACATAATATTGTAAAAAATTAATGTGAAAATTCATCCATTTAACATGAAAATTGATAGTTTTGTAACTTTTTTTTATGAAGAACAAATAAAGAAAGTCAACTTTTATCACAAAAATCCACTGTTTATCGCTAAGATAGGTATATCTAGAAATGAACATAAATAATTTCCTAATATATGTTACCTGCACACTAAGACGACGGGCTCTGCATGGACCTTGAAACATCAATGGCTGAACCAAAAATGTCCTTTTCGATGGAATCAACAGAGTTCTACTTATCGTACTATTGCAAACTTCATCCCAACCTCTCAAAAATGCCTGTATAATTAGTGTTAACAACTATATTAAACTGAATCCTACATCGATATATACACTATTATAATTCAAGTAATTGAAATGTACAAGGAAATGTTTAAATACTTTTGAATCATCTTCTTTTCCATTTCCAACTGCTCCATTATCCAACACATTCACAGGAGCCCAAGCAGCTGATGTTGATCTTAGTAATGGAGTCAAGCAGAGCACTAGTGCAGCAAATCTGCAGAAACCCTACATGTCAAAGAAAAAAATATGAATATGGAGGAGAATCTGTTAAAGAACAAAGAAGATTAAGCTGCTAATTGTATTCAGAGGGTGAGGAAGAGAAATGGGATGTCAAGAGTTTCACCATTTTTAAGCTGGAAGATGAACAGTGAGTGAACTGACAGAAGCTTGTTAGCCTGGTTCTGTAGCAGTTAGATTTTCACTATTTATAAACTCTTAATAAGTGCTAATAAATGTTCCAATATCAATATATATAGTAAGAATGAGGTAAAGGAAAAATTATAATGGAAATTATACTAAGAGATTGTTATCCAGAAATGGGATTATCTTTGAATTAGGAATGAATAATTGTCATCTTAGCACTATCACCGTAGATCTTAATTAATTAAGAATGTCAAAAGTCAGAGGGATCAACTAATTAAATATGAGGAACATATGATTAACGAGTGAAGTAATTATGGTATCAATTAAGGTTTTATGATTTATCTTTTCAAAGTAACAATCATCAGTTTTAAATTTTTGTACCCGAAATACAAGCAATAATATAATAGCCCGTTTTTCATACTAAGGGTTAGAGTCTTAGATTATTGCATATGAGTCATATCATTTTAGCATTCATGAAATGCATTTCATTAGCATACACATATAAATTATAATTTTGTACACATTGCGAAGATATTATATACACTTCATTGACATATTCCGAGGTATAAAAGGTTTAAAATGATCATGATGTGAATTGTGTATTTTTATATCTTGAATTTTGGTTTGAATGATTACAAGTAGTAAGTTTGGAATTAACTATTACCATTAGAAAAGTGATGAATTAAAATGTATTTTATACTAGGAAAAATGCGAGTGGCAAGATAAATTGACACATGAAAACATAGGATAATTAAGCCTATGAAATAAGTGACAAATGACATAGATAAATGAGTGACATTTGGCATGGGTAATTAATTAACAAATGGTAGCAATGATTGAGTGACAAATGGACTAGTAACTATGTGACATTTGGCAACTTATGGAGGGAATAAGTGGCTTATATGCTTAGGGACATACGTCAACGTAACATGGTAACATCCAGCAACTAAGGAGTTACGCTTCTGCAAGAGTAGTTTTAGCTTTATTCATTCTTCTTCTCTTTTCATCTCTCACCACCGAAACTTGCTTCTATCTCCCATTCCTGTGTTTTGCTTGAGCCATGCTAAATTACCACACTAAATACATGCTTTTACCCTCTACAAGATAGCTAAAGAACCAGATTATTGTTGTATTTTATCCTAGTTGAAAACTATCCAATTTCCACTTTGAATTTGGGATGATTTTGCATGTATGGAGGGCTAGGTAGATTTGATGAATTGAGATAGAATTGGAAGCTAAATAAGAAACTAAAGTGTTGTTCTTTATGACATGTTATAATAGAAAGATTATGATGATTGAATTAGGATAGATTGTATATGATGTTGATGTTGAAAATGTGATGAAAAATGAAGAATGAATGGGTACTTTTCTATTCTGTTTTTGCATGTATGAAAACAATAGTTTATGGGCTGTTATATGGATGATTTAGGATGGTATTTGAAGTATAATTGACGAGAAGTTTATGCTAAAGCTAGGTGTTATTAAGGTGTTTTCAAATATGAAAAATTAGAGTTGTAGGTGTAATTGTAAAAACATGATTGTTAATGACGCAAGTGAGCAGAATTTTATAAGCCTTAGTGTAACCAATATGGAAGTTAAATTAACTTAAAATGAAGTAACCTTAAAGGACATGAAATTTGGAAAATTTCAGGTGTTAGTGATGTCTCTAAGCTTGTAAAATTCGTGAAGTATTGAAGGTAAGAAAGTTATACACATTAGTGATGTTGATGACAAATTCTGGAATTTTAATTTCAGCCTTGTATGCATATTGAACTAGCTAAGAAATTTCACTCTAAATTGTTATATTTAGACTTGATTATGGCTAGGAATGAGCCTGGATTGTTGCTTGATTAATTAGTTAAGAGCTTGATAAGTTTATGTAGTTAATTTATGTCATAATCTAAAGAATGAATTGTTTTGATATGGTTGAGTTCAAATATAAAAATTATGATTTGTTAAAGGAATAAATGAGTTCTTTTAATGAAAATATGATCCAAAGGATATGAGTAGTGTGAACTAGGTATGAATGAATAAGAATTGGGAAATTGTGTGAATATATATTGGTAGAAAAAGTTGGTGAATGTATGATTGATTAATTTAGAGTGATCAAAATTACTTAAGATATAAACCTAATTACAAACTAGATGTGTACAAGCTATGATTGTTGAATTGTCAAGATTTATGAATAAGCATACATACTCGAAAAGTCAATTGAGCATGCATTTAACATGATATATATACATGTGCATGAGTGAATAATCATATTATTGATCAACTTGGTATTATGTAAAATATGTGTGTATTGAATGATTATAGAAGTACACGTTGATCGTTAGCATCCAGACATTGCCGGATCATCAAGGTAATAGCTTATCTGGAGCGTACTGTGAGTTAACCTAGATGTTTTCTCACTATGACTTAATCGTTTTTGATTAAGTTTTAGATATTGACTGTTATTGATATGATTGTGATAATTCCGGACATTAATAGTCCAAAGAGTTTGATATTCGGAATTATATTGGAAGTGCTTTTTTATTTTATTTGAATATAGAAAATGTGTACTCAATTGAATGTTGAATGCCGGACTCAGATCCGATGAATGTGATAAATGATTGTGCACATTGAATGAAAGTTATTGATAGCATATTATGTGAATTGATGCATTCCATAATATTGTTATGCACGATCAAATAAAAGAGTTGTGACCAGAGTGACCAGTGTGAAAAGGAGCTTAAAGCTCCGACATGTGCATAAAGAGCCACAGACTCAATTATTAATGAGTTCGTTATCTATAATGGGTACGGGACATAATATGAAATGAGTCTGGTATCCACAACAAATATGGGATAGTAAATAGGCGCTCGGTCACAAAAAAATAAAAATAAAAGTGAAGTCACATTTGCATTTGCATTTATATATATATATATATATCTTTACATGTATCATGTGAATGATTGCGAAGAATTACTGAATTATGTTAATATAATGATATACAATGTTTGTGTAAATGTTGATAATATGAATAATTGAGATAAATGATTGTATTATTCTGAAATGATTATACGAAATGTTTGTAGTTTATGATGTACTATTAACATATGATGTGTATTGTGATATGATATTCAATATTGAATGATGTGATACATCTGCTGAATTGAGAAATACACTAATGAATTTGGTTTATACTTGTGATATTTGTGTTCTGACTTGAGTGAGTACATCAATAATGGTTCACTCACTGAGTTCGTAAACTCATCAAAATTGCAACGTTAATTTTTAAGTACAAGGAAGACCTAGCTTCTAAGGTGATATAATATAAGTCTAGTACTGTCAATTTTAGAAACAAGAATGACTCAAAGGTCTGATCAACTGATAACTGCGGAGTCTAGATAGAATACTTTTGTTTAGCTTCTCCTTTCATGTTAAACTTTTTATATAAAACTTTAAACTCTCAAATGTTATGTTACGTATAAACATGGATTATGAAATGTAACGACAATGTAAGTAAGTTTCATTTTATGAATGAAATGAGGAGTTTTGATCTTTAGAAATACTTATGTTCTGTATGATGTCATAATAAGTTGATGTGATTACTCTAACATATCATTTTCATAAGTTATATTCTCGAATGTCCTCTGGATGTTCGGGCATATGCACAATGGTAATGATGTGCTACAAATAATTAGCCTAAGAAATGGAGCAATAACAATAATGAATGTAATAAAAATTATACTCATTATTAATTTTATCCACTCTTTAGTTTATCCAAACAATAAAGAATATATTTTGGATCTTAATGTCAATGTAGTTATAATTTTATTATTGATAATAATTACATAACTTAAAATGTTTAATTAATTAATTTTATTTTAATCTCTTATGTAATATTTATTAATTAATGATGAATAAAAAATATTTTATTTTATTAAAGTAAATAATCTATAAATTAATATTTATTTTTAATATATTTTAATTATTAAATTATATTTTATTTGAAATTTATATATTTTGAAGATATTTTAAATTTAATTATTTTTTATAATTATCTATTAATTTAATTTAATTTAAATACAGAATTAAATAAATTATTAAATTAAATTAAATTAAATTAAATTAATTAAATTAAATTAATTAAATATATAATATTAAATTGAATTATTTATAATTTTATTAATAATTAATATATTAAATAACTAAATAATATATATTTAGTTGATATTAATTCAAATTATGAAAAAACAGAAATAGAAGACAAGAACCACTTGTTATGGTTTTTATAAATTTTAAAAACAGGAATAAACCAAACTAAAAACAGAAATAAAAAATGTAAACAAATAGTTTTTTTACTAAATTTAAAAACAAAAAACAAAAATATAAATAAAAACAAACGGGGTGTTAGGGTGTTTTTTTAGAAATAATTTATATAGGTTTATAAACCTGAAAACAGTACGATATATCTGCCTCAATTTCAGCCTACATTGAGTATTATAACCTTAATCAAGTTAAAACTGGCAGGAGGAATTTTGATTTTATGTTTTGCGATGTTGTTTAAGAGGAATTGAATCCAAAGGTTTTTAAATCTAGAGAAAAAGAAGGCTGAAGTTCAATATCCACATTAACATGGTGTTGCAAGTGTTACAAGTTGTCACGGACAAGAATTTCCATTGGGTGCTTGTTAATTTCATGATGAAAATGGTTATTTGTTGAACATAAAGTAAACCAAAGTAATAGTTACTGTTTTAAAAACAAATTTCCTAAGTCGATGATCATCACATAATGTTTGGAGGAGAAAACAACATTCGGAGGAGTCAGGGTCTCCAACAACATTGGATACAGGTAATAATATGGTTCAAGATCAGGTAATAATATGGTTCAAGATACATAAATCTCACAATATCACTGAGAGCTATCTGTCATCTTGACCTGCATAACTTAGTAGAAACAGCTTCTCTGCAACTGAATCATTCCAGAGTTCCCTACATAAGGTGATTATTAAATTAGTTTCTGCAACAGTTTGCATGAAAGAACACAGTTACTTGAGTTGTCAGGTAAAAACAGAATTTTGTTCATATTTCAGCTTGCAATTCACTAATGAATACTCACAGAACTGACGGGAAATGAACTTTGGAGAGTGATGCTTTCCTTCCAGGATTGCCAACATCAACTACAAGCCTGCATGGGCCTTGAGTGAGGGAAAGCTGTTGATCTGTTCCTGATATGAGTTGGACATTTGGGTATTGGCAAAACTGTTTCAAATGCTTCGACAAGAAGTGCTACCCTTTTCTTTCTAGCTGGAGCGAGTTTTGTGACAGCTTTTTGGAGAGCATAATCAAGCATCCATTCTTCAGAATTTTTCCTGTCATCCATGTCCTGGTGCTTAAGGTCAACCTTCTCTGCCTCTGGATCAGGAATGACTGGTAGGAAATTGGGTTCCCTGGGGTTGAATTTCCTCTCTTCTTCTGATTCTTTGATGGGTTTCTTTGACTGGATTGTCCATTTTCTCTTGTTGCAAGCACTAAGGAGTTCTTGATCAGATTTGCTTCTGGTTCTGTTCTTATCTGCGAGTAATGTCTGTGCTATATCTGACATGAAACTCTCTTCACCTTTCATCTCAACATCTGCTCTGTTTTCGTTGATCAAAATGACTTTGTACATTCTTAAATCACTGTTCTGTTCTCTTTGGATTTGGAGCTTGCAAACTCCATCTTGATCTTCCACCAGTAGGTTCTGGTTCTCAACAACAGTAAGAACCTCAGTTGGCATACTTTCAGGACTGAGAATGTTATACGATTCACTATCTCCAACAGCTTCAGTATCATCTTCTTCAGCTTCTGAGAAACTATGAGATGAATCAGAATTTTGGCTTCCAAAAGAAGATTTAACATCTTCCATCTTCTCATGCTCTTTTATTGCATCTTCAACTTCAATTTTGGGGAGCTCTTGGTCTAGACTAGAGAAAGCAATGGTCCCAGTTTCTGTATGATGATCAATGACAAGAATATCATTCACCATTGTTGCATCATCGGATTGAAGAGATATATCTTCTTGATCACGATCCAATGTGCCAATTTTCAAGTCATTCATGCAATAAGTTTCAGGATTTTCAAGTTCATCATTTGACTCAACATTATCATTTTCCTTTTCATGAACTTCATACCCTTGGGTGCTTGCATGAGCTGCTGCTGCTGCGGAAATTGACTCCATTAATGGAATTGGAGTAGCTTGCATGTCAGTCTCGAGTTCCTCTACTGCTTCTTCAACAAAAGAAATTTGGTTACAAGATTCAATATTTCCAGAATTCATTCGGGATGATTCAACAGTATCAGTTTCCTGCTGCATACTTTCTAATTCAGTATTCCTGTCAACTCCATGGAGGTCAAAAGATGAAGTTTCGTCTTCACAAATTTCTTGCAGTAGATCATCAATTAGAACCTTTCCAGTGTAGTTACTAACAATTTCATCATGGTTAGTGACATCTAACTCATAGAATAGAAGACCCTTGTCCATTGCTGATAAATATGCAGTGTTGTGATGTTCAGCTTCTGAATCCAACTCAGGAACAGGTAACTGATCCTCCTCCCACTCCATATTGGTTACTTCAGAAATATTGTCATATTCCTCCATGCTTGTATAGCATTCCCTTTCAGTTTTTTTCCTGTCAAAACCTCCTTCAGCTGCTCCTTCTTCAAGCCAAGTGGGTGAGGACTCTTCAACCTCATCCTTGATCTCCTGTTCTTGAACAGTAGCAAAGCTTTTTTGGCACCTCTCAAACCTTTCCTCCAAATCAATCGGCAGAAGTGGTGACGCATCAGACTTATTCTTCTGCTCCTCTGGTTTACCAGCAAACTCAGCTGTGCTCACCTGTGTTGATTCAGCATCATCCACTTTGTTGTTATCATAGATCTCAACAAAGAAATCCATGTCAACATCTCGTGTCATTGGACTATTTACCATGTCAATCGAGCCAGCTTCACTAAGTACAAGTTTATCTTCTGGACACCCTCGACCACTGGAAGGATTGAATTTTCGAGGAGACGCATCTTCTGATTTCATGCTCTTTTGGGTTTTCAAAGAGCGTCTCCTTGCCTTCAAGAAACACTTCAATGGAGGCAGAGGACTATGATGGTGACCATTGAGTGAGCAATAGGTGTAAGGGCAGACTTTAATGGCTGAAGTACCTTCAGATTCAGTACCACCAGGGTTAAGCATCAGATAAGCAGGAAACTTTGACTCCTTCAGAGTTGAAGAACAAGTAGTTTTCTGCACATTCACATCTGAGCAAAGCAATACCCTGGAAGATTTCCTAGCAGTTCCTCTTACTGGTTTAAAACTTGGAGCTTTCGTTAACGTCCTTATAAGTTTCAAACTTGATGCCTTCGTTAATGTTCTTGAGGGTTTAGCAGTAGAACCAAGTTTTGATTGACTAGAACTACTCATGCGTAGGTTCTTACTGTCAGAGCCAAGTTGACTATTCAGGGAACAACTAACCTGAGACCGCTCCTTTCTTGCCTCCGAACAACTGGTTGACTTCATGTAATTCGGTGAGCCATCACTAGCTGTGATCATAAGCTGCTTCCGTGGAGTCGCTTTAGTATTCTGTCCGTTGAAAGGTAGAGTCTTTCCAGACTGTGACATGGATTTTCTGATAGATGAAGTCCTCTTCATCTTCTTCTTCATATCAGGTCCCATGTTCTTGCCATCTTGGTTCTGACAAGAAGTTTGCTTCTTCTTGTTCATCTTCTTCATGTTACCGAACAGCTTCTCAGATTGAACATGACCAACTTGGCTTCCATTTACCTTCCTTTGGACCATCTTCAAAGAAACTCAGGAACCAGACATCACGGATGATGATTTGAGGAAGGTGCAGCTTATCTTCGACATAGGGAATTGAATGTTTTGCAAGGAAAACAAAAAGAGTTTCTTGGTGGGTTTGTGTTTAAGAAGAGAAAGTCTTGCTTATCTTTCTTAACTGGAAAAACAAATTGTCTTCAGTGGGTAGTCTTTTGTTTAACAACTTTGAATAAGGCTGAGGATAGGAGCCTGATGCTGACCGGCACTCACAGATAGTTTGGGTCCATTTTTGCAGGCAATTCCTACAAGGAATTATTTCATATGTTCCATGAGAATACTACATATAATACTGGCTTGTTCCCCTTTTTTTCAATTCCATATTAAAAGTAAAATTCTTTTTTTTTTGGTAAAAGACTTAGAGCTTTTCCATAATTTAAGAAAATTTTAAAAATTTTAAAATTCTCAAAAAATCTTAATTTTCAGTTCTTTAGAAAAAAAAAAAACCCTTTTGTACTAGACCTTGATTCAAAAATGACGATCAAGTATACCTGACATGACTTTGTTTCTAAGTTGGGAAGATAGTGAACTAATGGCTATTACCTATCCTATCTACAAATGTTCTCCGATATCTGGATAAAGCTCACCATATTCTCTATCGTAGACATCTGTTTCAAGTCAACGTTAAAACCATTACTGTTAAATTGTCTGCTGCGAATCTTCTGATCACCTGATCATGACGTTTCAGCTCATGTTTTTTATGACAGCACCTGTCTTGTGTTAATGCTTCATTATGAGTGTACGTTTTATAACTAACAGTTAGCTATTTCGTGTGTCTTAACGCTTCAATTTTGAGGAGGCTCTTTTTCATTATTTAATAAATTAATGTCATTTAATCCAATTAAGATATTGGAAATCAGATTCAGGACGAGTGATGTGAAAAAGACATGTCTTAATTAAGTAGAACGTCTCTTGTTTACACTAAAAATGCATATATGATTGAATTATAACACAAAAGAGACGGTGCGGCAGAGTGAGTGAGTGGATCTTTGGCAGATTTGGTACGGTTATAGGATTTGGTTTCCTAATTTAACCAAAAAATTTGTATTTAAATTTAAATTTTGAATATTTTAAAATTTATGATTAAATCTTGAGTTTGATTGAACTTTTTTTATTTTTTATATTTAATATGTAAAATAATATTGTTTTATAATATATTCAAACTTTAAAATTAGAAAATTAGAAAAAAACTAAACTAAATTTAAAACTCAATCAATTTAGATTAAATTAAGCTTAAATTTAAATATAACAATAACAACCCAATAAAAATCTCACTAAAATGCAAAGTTTAGAAAAATCTAGTAGTACACATGCTTATACTTGATTAATAAAGAAATTATTTTTGAATGACTCACATAAAAAAATATTTATTTGTTTAATAAATAAAATATGAAATAAGTAATAAACTAAATCATACCATAAAAATTGACCAAAAAAACAAAAAAGGATATAATAAAAAAAAGAATGAACAGGCACAGAAACAAAAGAT
>JANIIA010000190.1:58938461-58956677 GCA_027478495.1 Erythroxylum alaternifolium | reverse complement strand
ACTTAACCAATTCTTTAATTTTATTATTATCAAAACAAAGACGGATTTAAATTGTCAACCTCCATTGGTCCAACAGAATGAAGTACATCTTATAAAGTTATAGATACCTCCCACTTACATGACTCATTTTTTCAAAGGGCAAGAAGAGTAAAACTATGAGGCCTTGATTGGGCCAAGATTCAAAAGCGGACAATAACTGTGAGTGGGCGGTTAAGGGTTGCTACATATAATTTTATTTTTTAAAAAATAATCTTGTTTTAAATATAATTAGACTTGAAGTCTTGGACTCAACGAGATTGTAGAGTTTTAACTCGAGTTTGACTTAAAATTTAAAAATTTTTATAAGTTAAAATTGAATTCGACTTGTGACCTAATCAATTTAGACAAATGTATTAATTTCAAGTTAGGTTAAACTAACTTAGCTTGGCAGCCTAATTATTTCCCAAAAGGTGGTATGATTTGCTTGAGAAAAAAGTTTTTGATGTCTCTTGCACCAAAGTTTCGAATCTTAGAAGTTTTTGGGAGATCTTATGTGAAAGAGTATGGTTCTTTGTGGCTTAAAAACTTTTACTACCTCTTAAGTCAAATTTGTTGTTAACTTTAAATCATTAATTCATAATTAACTACTTTGAGTTGTCTGTCTTAGCCCAAAATTTAAATATTTTTTATTAAAATGATATCATTTTATTAATGATTTGTTTTATTATTTATTTTATTTGTATTCTTTTTTTGTTTGTTTGTATATTTTTTACTTGTTTTAAATTTTATTTGTATGATTTATTTTGTTACTTATTTTTATATTTTTATTTGAATGTATTTATTTTTATATTTATTATTATCTTTTATATCTATTTTTTATTTTTATCATTACTTTATTATTTTAATAAGTATTTATTATTAATTTTTATACCTTTTTCATTTGAGTACGTAAGAAACAATCTTTCTACCAATTAAATGTAAGATTGTGAATATCTAGATCTCTTAAGATCCCGCTTATTAACGAAACTTCTACTAAGAGGTTGTTGTTGGAGGGTTAAAAGTAGTTCTTGTTTTGTTCAACAGTCCAAGAATTTGTATCTTTCTTATAATAAGTCTTCTATTGTTTTTTTTAGGTTAAAAAGGAAAGAAACACAAAAGTCTAGCGCCTAAAAAAAGCAACCGAATGCTGGTTATTAAAAAGCAACATCTGCATCTTAGGAACTGGAGCAGTACACACAAACCAGGGACAAAAGTAGGATGATCCTCTCCTAATTAGAAAATCTGCTTGATTTGTCTCGCGTAAGTTTATGGTATTAAGTTGGAATGCGTTAAGGCATTGAGAAGTTTCTGTTCTGATGTTGATTGTGAACCTAATGATTAACATTAAGCACACGTAACTTATTAGCTAGGTGAATCAAAGCTTAAACAAAAGCAAGCATCAAATCAACTTTAATTATAAGAAAAAAAGAAGTAAATGGAGGGCAATGAGCACCAATTAATTATAATCTTTAAAGAAGTTCCTCAAAAACTTTTTAATTAATTTTTAAAAAACTTTTTATTTTAAGACATATCTTGCTTAGAATCTACTTTTTGTTTGACGTGCGTGTCCTTACTTGCTCTATCAACTCCTTACTTAAAATTTTCTTTTATAGGAGGTCTTGAGTTTAAGTTAAAAAAATAAAAGAGGAAATTTTATCTTTTGATGATTCTCTAGTCTTTTAAGAGTGCTCTTTGATCAGATCAATTGCAGACGTCTCGATTCTAACGGTAATATGAGAGTTTGGAACTACTGAGAACCTGATACTGATTGAGGAGCAATGATCAATCAGTAGCCGACCAATCAGTATGTGAAGACTTCTTGTACGTAGAAGTGTACAGGTTACGTAGAAACTTGAGAAAACTTAGAATTTCAAAATGATCTTTTCTAGGATTTTGAAGGTGGGGTATTAAGAGCTTAAGATTAGTCCGACAAAACTGAGATACTTAATGTATATATATAAAAAAAGAAAGTCCAGGAAATTTATAGGCATGGTTGAGCAACAATAGGGCATCTTATGAAATTGTTTACCTTTGAGTTGCAATTGAATTGTTTGAAGAAAAATAGCAATATATTAAATTTATAAATATTAATCAAATCAAATATATCGTTTAATTTTAATTTACCCACTTATTAAATAATTTATTTAAAATACATAATTTATAAACTTATTTAATATATAAATAAATAATAATAATTATAGAGTTCATTATTATATAAACAAGAGTAAATTTTGGTCTTATATTTCTTCTTAACCGCTACATATATCACACATATACATCTACCTATTAGGACTTACTATGTACTTGGCTTGATTGGATAGAAATTAGGTTTTTTTCTAGGGCTATAAATCAAGGCCCTTGATAAATACATCGTCCCTAATTCACCCTATATTAGATGACAAGCCTGAAATTAGGGAATATATCCGCTCGTAGGTTAAGCGTTGGTTCGAACCAAATTAAAAAAAGATATTACACTTTTAATTTTTTAAAAATTAAGGATTAACTCATTATCATCCCAAACCTCAATTATAAGGGAGGGAGATCGTTTGTTCCCTCAATGTTATGCCTTCTGTGCCCAAGCAATCATACCCATCCAATTTATTGTAACGAATGATTGAGATGACTTGGACACATGATAGCTTAGGATAGTTAGGAACAGAAGTTCTGTTCCTAATTACAAGTTAGTGATTTTATAAAAAAAATATAATTATCAAATTTTTTTAGCTCTAGTTTTTATTTAATTTCTTTGGCTTATTTTTATTTTTAAATAGAAAATAAAATTAATTTTCACAAAATAATGTTATTTGCTCGAGTCTCGGCCCGATTTGAAGACCAATTAATATGAGATCGAACCGTTATACACGGCTTAGAACAGACCAAACCGGAACGAGTCTGGCCCAAACGTTGCTCTTGTTGCATGTCTTAGATTAGTATATTCTCTCTTTTGTTCTTCCATTTGCAGGTTAGTTCTTGCCCTTCAGTTTAGTAAGTACAAAGTTCTTGTGGAATGGATTCATTGGCTTCTTCTCTTCTGCAACAACCAAGAAGACTATCACTAAACCTTAATCCTCCATCAACAACCCTCCAGTACAAGCCCAACTTCATCTTACTTCCTTCTCCTATGCCGCACTGTAACAGAACCAACATTCGTTGCCATTCCCAAGACAAAATCAACGGCTTTCTCCCTTCTAACCTCGAACGGGTAATCTTCTTCTTTGGAAATTGCTCAAAGTTTGTGACTTTATGTGTAATTTATCCGAACAACATATCAAGATGGTTAATTTCCTTCCAGAGCCAATGATGAAATGTGTAATTCACTGTTTTGATGCTTGCTTGCTTCATATTCTTACTTGGGCAAACAAAAAAAGGTTCATATTTTATGTGTATGCTTCAGCAAAAGGCACTGGAACTTGCTATGAATGACATAAATAACTCATTCGGGAAAGGGAGTGTTACGAGATTGGGCAGTGCTGGAGGAGCTTTGGTGTAAGCACTTAGTTTCTGAATCCTGTTCTTTAATGTTCAAACTGCCCTTTATTTCCATAGTTTGTTTATGATGTTGGCATTTGCTTTTTTGTAGTGAAACTTTTCCTAGTGGCTGCTTGACTCTAGATTTTGCTTTAGGTGGTGGGCTTCCCAAAGGGAGAATTGTAGAGGTAACAAATCTTCATTTGTCTCCTTGTTTTTCTGGAACCAAGCTTATCTTGGTTTTTATATGCTTAATTGAATTCTGATGTTTTAGCTAATATGAGCAGGATGTCATCCCAAATCTTCCTGATTTTTCTTTGTTTTCTTTAATTGATGAAACTGATTATTTTATCTCTGTTTGTAGTTATATCTGAGATTATTGGAAGCAGTAGCTGACTACTTAAATGTTAGATAACAGTATGATTTTATCAATAAGATTGACTTGTTTCTTAAATATTGGCTGCCTTATTGTCAAATTTTCTTTTTAAACCTTGGCAGATATTTGGACCAGAAAGCAGTGGAAAGACCACTCTTGCCCTTCATGCAATTGCAGAAGTTCAGGTGATTGGATTCTGTTTCGATTCTCTGTTTCTTCTCATTAGAGATGCTTGTTGTTGATTCTCAAGTATTCTAGTTATTCTATAAGTTGGATAGATATGTTTTCTTTTATTCCTATCTGAAGGTAAAGATGAATTTGCAGAAGCTAGGAGGCAACGCTATGCTTGTTGATGCAGAGCATGCTTTTGATCCAGCGTATTCTAAAGCATTGGGGGTGGATGTGGAAAATTTGATTGTTTGTCAACCTGATAATGGAGAGATGGCGCTTGAAAGTATAATAAATTCTCTCAACTATGAGGTTTAGTTTGAAATTGGCATGATGTGGTGCCTGTAGGGAGCGAGATATGCTTAATTTTCAATGTATTACATCTTCATAATTTAATTGGACTTAAAATGTCTGCATGTTTCAGTCGCAGATCGCATGTGCAGATCTGGTGCCATAGACCTTATCTGTGTCGATTCAGTGTCAGCTCTAACACCACGTGCAGAAATTGAAGTGTGTTTTCTCCTCACACTTTAAAGATTATTTGTTGTAGCTACATATTTGATTTAATAAGTTGACCATTTTTGTTTTGGTGACACTTTTTAATGTGGTAGGGTGAGATTGGAATGCAACAAATTGGTTTGCAAGCTCGTCTTATGAGCCAAGCTTTGCGTAAAATGTCTGGAAATGCTTCAAAAGCTGGTTGTACTCTCATTTTTCTTAATCAAATAAGATACAAGGTACTGTCGATTGATTAGTTTTGTTGCAAGTCAATCAGATTTTAAAGCTCTGTACTACTTTTACTATGCAATTATGGATGAATACAATTATGCGTATATATATGTTGTAGCTTCTCTTGAATCACAAAATATTATTCTTGCTGAGTTCCATAGATCGGAGTATATTATGGGAATCCTGAAGTTACAAGTGGAGGAATTGCTTTAAAATTTTTTGCTTCAGTTCGTCTTGAAATACGTTCTACAGGGAAGATAAAATCTGTAAGCACAGTGCCTTGCATAATAGAATTTTTATGGATAATTTGATGCTCAAGTATTTTCTTTCTGTTTCACCACATTTAAGATGTACAGATTCCTAATAGCGGGGAACTCTATTTTGTTTAGGCCAAAGGAGACGAAGATATAGGGCTTCGGGTTCGTGTGAGGGTGCAGAAGAGTAAGGTATGATTTCTGTTCAAACATCAAGTGCACATCTTGTAGAATTAAGTTGTATGTAAATACCTAGATGTGGGATTTATTACCTTCCTATCCCAAGGAAAACATTAAAAGAATTGAATACGAAATCTTTACCTTCCCTATCAATCATGGTTGGTCCAAAACAATTTGTGGATGTTGTCTTGATGAACTCAGGTTTTGCAAAGAAACTCATTTCTTGTTGCTGCATTTACAAATGATAATGTTAACAGTGCCATTTATCCAAACCTGTCTTTTTCAATAATATCCTTGTAGTTCTACTTGTTTTGGTAGTTCTGTACCAAAATTATCTTGATTAATTAAAATCACACAGAGTTACTTCATTTTGATATTTTCGTGATGTGTTTTCTATTCCATTCTGCTAACGTCCGATGAGCCCTGTTATGTGGCTAAGCTGCTTTAATAGGTGTCAAGGCCGTACAAGCAAGCTGAGTTTGAAATCATATTTGGAGAGGGTGTGAGCCAACTGGTTGGTATCTTTTATACAAAACAAACTGGCATTCCTACCATGGCCTAGCTACGATATCTGTCTTGACTTTGTACTGCTATGCAGGGTTGCATTTTGGATTGTGCTGAAATGATGGATGTTGTGATGAAGAAGGGTTCTTGGTATAGCTATGGAGACCACAGGTTGGTCTTTTGTCTGCATTACTCATAAGCTGTTGCTTTCATTTTGATTAGCAGTTTCTTGCAGTATTTTACTAAAGATGGGTGACGGTATTCTGCCTGGAATAATTTAAGACGTTTTCCTTGACTTTGTCCGTGTCAACAAACAATTTGAAATGCCTCAACTTTTTTGTCAAAAATCAATTTTATGGTATAGATGCTGAGATGATACTTGATATCTCTCTTTGCCACTAAGTTGGAGTTAATGGAAGATTGAAGCACTGCAAAATTTATAAGCCCAACATATGATTTCTGTCAATCTGCATTCTGCAACTACTTTTCTTTAAGGATATGGTATTGGGCCCGATCATCTCTGAATCCTTGTTAGGGTTCCATTTCAGTTATGCTTTCCATCTTCCCAAGCTTTCCGTTGTAAAATTGCTCCAGTGTTATCATTCAGTTGTCAAAAAAATTTTCTCTCTCTTAGTCACTGGTTTTCTGGTTTTGAAACCTACGTTAATCAATCTGATCCATTTAGTAAGTTGTTGATTGTTTTATCATCCCCTAAAGCCTTTTCAGTTTTTGTCATCTCTTGATCCTTGTTCTACAAATCTGTATATGCCTTTTTCAATGTCACGTCAAAGTCGGAATCAACAGTGTTAATCCTTGTATAGTCAATCTTTCTTCTTCTTTTAAAACCTTCTAAATCCTGTACAATTGTGGTGAAAGATTCGTGTTTGTCAGTCTAAAGTTACTCTAATTTTTAGCAATTTACTTTGGTCTTAATAATTTTTAGTATTGTGTCTCAAATAAGTTTTGTTCTTTTTATGCAAAAAGGTTGGGACAAGGAAGAGACAAAGCCTTACAATACTTGAGAGACAACCCTCATCTTCATGAAGAAATAGAAGAGGTTTGGATTCTTATCACTTAAACACATACGCCCGTCTAGTTCCGGCACAATCTTGCCTTAATTTATGCAAAGAGATGTGATATCTCATGAAAGAGATGAAAGTTTTTACAAGTTTACAAAAAAGATTACTAATGAACTTCTAGTTAACTATTTTCGAATTTGTAGTTCTCTTAAGTTCAATTTGAAATTATTGTCGAGTCAAGTAAGAACTTAGAACTGATTGTTTTGGTCATGGTATACCGTTTTCAATATCCGAAATGAGAGTCAAGTGATTGAATACACTTTACATATGTTGTGTGTATACATACTTGCACCCTTCTTTTTCTCGTTCGAGGCTACGATCGAGAACAAGTGAACAACATCGTAAATGCATTTGCAGACAGTTAGGACCAAGATGGCAGATGAAAATGTGACTCTGGGATCCCCCAGCCTGAGGAACTCATTGGAGCTACCTCTTGAAGATGAGAATACCTATGCTGATATGTAGGACAAAACTGCTACATTTTATGTTAGTTATAAAGCACAAGCACAAGCACAGGCACAGGCGTCTTCTCATCTTCAGGCATGCAAACATTAAACTTTCTGCAGTTTTGGACAGATGCCTTGTCAAAGTGTAGCAGAACTAAAGTAGTATCTGTGTTGTGTTGCAAGTGACTTATCATGTATACCATTTTGTATTTTGCGTATGTTTATTTACATATTTTATCTGTATTGTTTATTACTTATTTTTGTATTTTATTCGCAAGTAGTTTTTTTAATGTCTAATCTTATTTTTATTTTTACTTTTACTTATTAATTACTCTATTATTCTAATATGTATCTGTTATTAAAATTCTATTATTTTATTCTACTATATCTGTCATTTGAAAACTTCTATAAGGTTGCGTATGATTGGACTTCTTCAGATCTCACGTGTTAGTGAGATTTTTCCTGAAAAATGTTATTAAATATGTGTGTGTGTGTGAGAGTGAGAGAGAGAGAGAGTGAGTGACAACGAGAGGGTCTATTAAAAATAACCTTTTCACTAGTATCATATTTTGAATTTTAATATGATGGTACATCGATTTTGGATTTTGAATAAATGAAAAATTTGAATATGATATAGGGATTTATGCATAATTTTAAAATATGAAAATAAAAATAAAAAGTTAAATCATGTAAAATAAAATGTAATTAACCCTTGTAACTATTGATAAACTTATTAATGGCTTTTTTTAGTAATGCTAATGCATACAAGTATTGTATTTAAAATAGAAAAATGGATAGTTAATTTGAAAGTATTAATTATTTTTATTTTTATTTTACTATTTATTAAAATTTTAAATTTTTTAATTAAAATATATAAAATTTTAAGAATAAGACAATTAAGTTCAAAAGGTTTATTTTTATTAACATTTTATTAATGTGATTGATGGAACACATTACAACAAAGTAGAGAAAAGACTACTTTATCTAAAGATCGATATTTGGTAAAGATTGTTAAAATCATCGCCAAAAGGATAATTTTTAGCGATGTTTTAAAAAATAGTAACTAAAAGGTTGACTTTTCACGACGATTTTGAAAATCGTCAGAAAATATCAACATTTAGTGAAAATCGTTACAAAATATCAACATTTAGCTATTATTTTAAAAAAATAGTTACTAAAAGTTAATCTTTTAGCTACGATTTTAAAAAATGTCACTAAATTGTATAAAAATTGATAGTTAAGGCGCTATGTAATATTTCATCAAATAAATAATCACGTTTTGAATATGAAGCCATTAATATGTTTGTTGCGGAAAGTTCAAAACAAAAATATTCATCAATTATATTAGTAAAATATTTACAAAGATTATTATAAATTGAGTTACGTGATTTTTAATAATACTCCAATGAACACTTAAAAAATTAGGCATTAAAATGAAAAAAATAAATAAGGGTTTGATGTTGGAATTTTTGAGATGCAACTTTGCAACTTAACTCATCCATTTATTCTATCTGATCATGCCTTTATATAGGCTTACAAATAAACCGAAAATCAAAGTAAATCTTCAACAAAATCAAATATTTTGACCATAATAAAGAAGAATAAAATCAGAAAACTATCCTACAGAATCTGCAAAATTAAAAACAAACTAAAACCTATTCTAAAGAAATTTTAACAATTTTAAAATTTGAATTAATTTCCAACATTCCCTCTTAATTCAAATTTTCTGGAGCACATCTCTCCATCTTCAGAATATTCTGTGAAGCACTTCTCTTCACCAAATGATGCACTTCTCATCATCCTGTTGATGTACTTCTCACCAACCTGTAATCATTGGAGCACGTCTCTCCAAACTTCTTATTTATGAAGCACCTTCTCTTCACTGTATGATGCACTTTGTCATCATCTTATTATTGTTGATGCACTTCTCACCAACCTGCGATCATTGGAGCACGTCTCTCCAAACTTCATATTTACAGTGGCACCCTCATCTTCATCGGATGATTCCTCATAATCACTATCATCAAAGCTATCACTTGCTCCATTTTTTTATCACTTGATCATTATCACTGGCATAAAGTAGGTTGGTCATAAGCGTGGTGGTGCTAAACGATTGGGTGGTTTGCTCGAAGTATATCACAAGCTTATGGTAGAACTCGTCATTCTTGCTTGTTACTGCATCCATAAGACCATCATAATTCAACCATATTTTGTTTCTTGATCAAATTATATGCAATAGCCAACCTACGTGGGTATTGCACTCAACTAAATTCTAGTTCAGAGTTTTGTAAGTCGTAATCAGTTGCTGAGCACATCCTGATAGATCTGCTCCTACTCCTAAGAATCTAACTAGGAAAACCATTTGAGAAAAAAGGTCAAATGAACTGTTTTGAAAGTAGAAGAGCAAAAGACCTACCTAGAGCTACGCCTTACAGAAATCTATAGCCGAGGAGGGTATTCTGAGTCGCTACAAAACTTGTAATGCTACTAATATAAATAGAGCAAGTCAGAATCTATAATTTTGTAGTTGATTCTGTAAGTTCGTGAGTTGAATGAGTCATGTTTGCAAGCAGAAAACTTCCGTATTTTAAAGCAAAAGATGACAAGCTTAACACAAGCTTCAAATCCCAGTCATAGTTTCCAATCATGTTGAATATTGTGAGTACTGTGGTCTCATAATCTACCTTGCTTAAGGCCTTGTAAGAGATCTGAAATATCCATTCATTGAAATATATTGTTTTAGGAAATTTGAGCCAACATTTGATCTGCAGCTAACACGAAATCAAACTCACCTTGGATAAAACCCGATCGATGAGAAAGCACAGTTCAGAATATACAACAGCGTGTGTAACGTCCACCTGTAGTTTCAAAAAGAAAATGATCATGCACTTGTATATATAGTGAATAATATCAGCTCGTGAAGTTAAAGAAAAGTATGTACTTGCACTGTGGGATTAAATATGTTCTCAGTGATGAGCAGAACCGGTGCAACATCAACTTCTCTGGGGATACAGTGAGATAAGTTGCCTTAATTTTGTCCATCAGAGCGATCCATCAGAGCAAAATGCACCCACTTCATCGAAACACCATCATCGCTTTTTCGTACATGAAATGGTTGCAGAAACCAACTCGCCTCCACACAGCCCGAAGTTGGGTGCTCTGTTTCACTCAGATCTATTTTTCCAAGACAAGAGGACAATAACAATTACAATAGTCACTCTGCTATGAATCCCATATTGTATTGTAATAATCACAGCTTAACACCGAACCCTACTGGTGAATTATCACCTAACCTCTCATCCTTGGTGTTGGAAATTTTCCTTAAGGATGGACAACAATTAACTATGATTTTAACAGTTTTAATAAATCCATGGTTAAGCTGTAATACGTAGAACAAGCTTTATTACGTACTTAGGATTGGTCGTGAAAGGATTAAAAATAAAAAAATACGGAATACCTAATTTCGGTTCCATCCCATTTTTTGAAGCTATTTCTGGCTGCCAAATTAGCTCGAATATCCCCGGGACTTGTATAGAAAACGTTCACCAAGTGGTTTAGGTCTTTCTGTAGTTTTCTCAAAACACGAGCCCTCTTAACGGGTCAAAGTTCTGAATGTTCGTGAATTACTTTATCAGGAGACCGTAACCTATTTATATAGCTTCCATATCGGGCTTCTACATCACAATGCCGATATGGGTCAGGTCCACACTAAAAGGGGACTTATTTTTCATCCAGACTTCGACTCATTAATCTAGATCATTTATTAGGTCACTGTATTACCTTTATTTGGATCAAATTGCGTAATATAACCGATAATTTATTGAAAAACCAAAATCACAATTAATAACTGTCCATCATATAGGAAAATTACAAAATTGCCCCTAAGGGCAAAATTGTCTTGCATAAGCGAATCAGATTTGATCCAGATAAAGATAATAACTAACCCAATAAAGGATTTAAATTAATGGGCCAAAGTTCAATGAAGAAAATAGGCCCCCAATCAATGTGGACCGGACTTGTGTTGGGCCTATGATGGAAAAATCTGATATGGAAGTTATATATATAAGCTTAAGATCTCCTACAGTTGCTTAAGGAAATCGTGAACATTTGGAAACTCTGACCTATTTAGTAGTTCAGATGATGAGAAAGCTACAGAAAGGTGTTAACCGAGAGGCGGTGAGCAACTCTCGTAAAGGTTGTTGTGTAAACAGGATCGTTTCACCTCGAAAAGCTAGTTTAAAGTCATGAAACTATAATCAGGTATTTTTTGCATTTTCTTCATTTCTTCCCTTTCATGTTTGATCTTGAATGTGTAACTAAGGCTGGTGTTATGCATTACTAGTAGTATTAGAGTGGTTACGTGATCGGGTGAAAGAAAATGAAGTTTTTTCAATTTTTCTCCATAAAGAACTCGAAGAAAACCAATATGTTTTTCGATTGTTCTTGCATATGATTGCTTGAATATGTGTTAAATGTGTTTAGCATCGAAAACGGGTTGGAACCAAGCTTTGTTGGGTGAAAAACACCTTGAAAACCTGCCAAAAATCACCTATTTTTAACAAGGAGAGAGAACGCGTCATGCTCCTGAAGCTAACACAATACCGCCCTTAAGGTGGCAAGCGCACGCGTAGCAGGTAGGGGGTGTTGCCACATGTCAATGAGTGTGTAGCACGCGTTAGAGGCGATAGGCGGGTGATGTGAGTCTAAATTGCAAGCACGTGGGTATGCGTCTAGCACGTGAACTGCACGCACCTATTTGGCTCTAGGCGTGTCTTTAATGGGCACGTGAGCAGCACGTGCTACCCATGCCCACCACAGCTGATGTTAGCCCGCTAACGCACTCTGACTTAGTGCTGACGTCAGCGCACTAAAGAAAAAAGAAACTAAAAATTTTAGAATTCCTATAATGATACCTTGGGTCATTTTAATTCAGGTTTCAGGCCCAAGGAATTCATAAAGTAAGTTTTTAATTTTTTTGGATTTATTACATTGGTAATAAATAAAGTTTACCTTCAAAAAAGGAAATAAAGCATTCTAAAGTCGTTTTTGAGTGAATTTTCATGCTACGAACTTCAAATATGAGAGACATGAGGTTTTAGTGTCTCATAAGGTATGTTTGTTGTTCGGTATCATATGATAGCTACTCTAATTGAGATTTTTCCTGGAATAAAGTCTCAAATAAAGTTAATTGACAATATTTTCAACATTAATATGTGATGATGGGAATGTGCATATGTATTTGTATTTATTGAAGGTACATTGTCATATATTATATGTCCATACAGGATGTGACGATAACATACAGTTGTCTCCTATGTGTTTGGGGATTTGTTTGGATATTAATGAGAATGTAGTCACCACAATGGCCTTCAAGTTAGTATTTAGATTGTTCTGCTTGAATGTTTGGGGATGTCTCTGGTCTTGTGTTTGGTTAGTCTGCCTACAAGTGTTCGTCTTATTTGAGATTCGAGATATTTATATAGGCATTAGATAGAGGAAGCCATTTCTTGAGTGATCTATTCACCTAGAGGTGGTATTATCACATGAGCTGAGGGTGTGTACTCTGATTGCTTTTATGTGGACATCTTGTCTAGATATATTATATATTTATCCCACAGGTGTTTCATGATATATGTGATAAAATTCTCAGTACATATATCGTTTATAGCTTTGAGTACCATTGTTATCCTACATTTTGCTAATCTTTATATTGTCAATTTTATGGTCACCTTTTCTGTAAATGATAACAGTGTCAACATTAAAACCCTGAGTGGTCTCAATTTTAAGAAGTGGAAAGAGAATGTAGAGATTGCAATAGAGATGACAGATATTAATTTGACCATGATTACGGATAGGCCATCTCCAATTACATCCATCACCTTGGAGGCTGATAAAGCAACATTTGCAGCCCGAGAGTGGTCAAATAGTATGTGTTACTTGAAAATGAAGAGATCCATCCCAGATCATCAACTGAGTGGACTTTCGGAGATGAACATAGCAAAGGATTTCCTAGAAAATGTTTCCCAGAGGTACAGGGTCTCATCCAATGCTGAGATAAGTACCTTGATAAAGGAGCTGTTCTCTATAAGGTATATAGGAGCAGGGGTAGTGAGAGAATACATAATCAGGATAGTCCACATCCAGAGTAAGCTGAAAGGTGTTAAATCTTCCAATTTCTGATGCCTACATAGTTCACTAGGATTTGAACACACTCCCTCTAGAGTTTAGTATTCTGGTGACGACGTATAATTTTTAGGATGAGATTTGGGACATTGATGCTTTGATTTCCAAATGCGTTGTCAAAGAGGAGAAGTTAAAGAATATTGCTCATAAGGTCCTCCTAGTAACCAAAGGAAAGGAAAAGATTAAGCCCCAAAGGTTTAAAGGTAAGAAATCCAAATTCTCTCCACAAATGCATACTAGTTAGACTAGTATTAGTAAGGGTCCGCAGGATGTTAAAAGTATGAGATGCTTCTTCTGTAAGATGAAGGGATATAAAAAGTTTGATCGTTAAAAGTATAAAGCCTGGAAGGAAAAACATGAACTCTCAAGGGTTCATATCCAGGAGAAAGCCAACAAAAGGGGAGGAGAAATTGAGGGTTGGCAACTATGAAGAAGATAGTGTAATGTATGTAGGGGATGTATGTTTATCCTGGACACAGGGTTTGTTCTTGTATTACAAGAAACATTTTATATACCGTCTTTTTGTCGGAATATGGTTTTTGTATTAATGTTAGACAAAAAGGTTATCATTTTGTCATTGATGCTTTTGTTGTACAGTTATCCTTCAGTGTAAAACATATTGGTACTGCTTTCTTGTCATATGAATTATATAAAATGTGTCTTAACCCTCATGAAATATTTTCTTCTTTATATATTGCTAAACTTGTTACTCGAAAGAGACCTCTGATTAAGGAAAAGTCATACATGTTGTGGCATAAACACTTGGGCCACATTTCTAGAGAGAGGTTGAGAGATTGATAAAGGATAACAGTCTCCTAACTTTAGATTTTGAGAGTCTGGAAACATGTATTGATTGTTGTAGAGGTAAGTTGACCAAAATAAAGAAAACGGGTCAACTCGAGCTTCTGACTTATTAGATCTCATATATACAGATATTAATGGACCTTAACAGTTACTTTATGCAATTGTAGATATTTTCTGACATTCATTGATGATTATTGTCGTTATAATTATGTGTTCTTTCTTAAGGAAAAGTTTGAAGTTCTTAAGAAATTCAAGATTTTTAAGACTGAGGTTGAGAATCAGTTGGAAAAATCTATCAAGATTGTCAGATCTTACCATAGGGGAGAGTATTATGACAACCATAGGGCTTTAGGATAAGTTTGCCATATATGTGGAATCTTATGGATTAGTGACTCAGTTCACTATGTCAGGTAGTACTGAGCAAAATGGTGTGGCCAAAAGGTAAAATAACACCTTAAAGGACATAATGAGGTCAATGCAGAGCAGGACTAACTTACCATGTTATCTTTGGGTTGAAGTTGTCAAAACGACATTATACATTCTTAACAGAGTCTCGAGAAAGTTAGTGCAAAGATGCCTTTTGAGATCTGGAAAGTGTGGAAGCCTAGATTTGCACATATTCGTGTATGGGGCTGCCCTTCTTAGGTATGCTTAAATAATCCTTATGAAAGTAAATTGCATACTCATTTTACTTGTTGCTATTTAGTTGGATATCCTGACCACTCTAACTGCTACAGATTCTACTGTAGAGAAGGTGTTAGCTTTTTCAGACTATTAGATAGCTTTTCAAACTATTAGCGTGCGATAATATTTACCATCATTTTGCAAATCCGAAACACCAAGACCCATATAAACATCGAAATCAAATCGATATCAGATTATACCTTTCGCAACGTAAATAGCAAAGAAGCTCATAACGTCAGAAGAGCACGTCAAATGTTACGTCTCTACTAGTATCCATACCCTCATGAGACTGAACCAACGCTTTTGGTGTGCTAGCAGCACTCTTGAGACCTCTCTCTCTCTATCGGTTGAGAAAGACGACGACACTAGGGTTTCTTTTTAGGCAGATAAGTCTTACTCAAATCAAGTCATACTATACATCTATATATATATATTAAAACCTTAAGGCCCAAAAACCCAAAACTTATTAAAGCCTAATGAATGTTCAATCTTTTAGTGTGCGCACCCTTATAGGCTTATTTAATATTAGTAATAGGCCTAAGCTTCTTTTAGGCCCACAAGTTACAAATGGTCTCTAGTAAGACATTATAACTACCTAATATTAAATAAGGTTGAAGTCCAACATTACCTAAATCATAACTGATAAATTACAGCACATTCTACAATTGGTTTGTAGGGCATACAATAACAGAAGGAGAGTCTAAAATTGTGGAATCGTAAACAACTAAGTTTTTGAAATATGATGTTTTTGATGAGGGTGGTCCTTTACACCCTTCAGATATTAGCTGGACAAATACTACATTTATTTCATATTCTCCAATCATACAGTCAGATCCAGTTGATCAAGGTCTTCGTATTGTGTCAGTACAGGTATAGGTTCTACAGGTATAGGAACCTATACCTATATAAACAAAGTTTCATGAGGTACAAGAACTAGTGAAGTTGTGAAGATCCACTAGAGTGAGACGACCTGCTATTCAATCTAATTACATAGTCTATTTTGGAGAATAGGATTATGATGTTGGACATATCACAGATCCAGTTACTTTTTCATAAGCCGTTTCTATGCAGATTTGTGGTGGAAGCAATGAATGACGAGATGCAATCTATAAAACATAACAAGGGACAGGAGTTAGTTAATTTGCCTTTACATTGCAATCTCAATAGTTGTAGATGATTGTTTAAGACCAAAAAGGATATTCAGGGTAAGGTTTATGATATGGAGCCATATCAAATGGATGCTAAAACTGCTTTCCTGACTACCTTTGTGAGGAGGTCTATATGGAATAACCTAAAGGATTTCAGGATTAAGAAATGCTTGACAAGTTTGTAGACTAAGAAAATCAATATATGATTTGAAATAAGCTTCTAGACAGTGGTACCTTAAGTTTAATGAGGTTGTGACCTATTTTGGCTTTGTGGATAATAAAGTTGAAAGATGCTTGTATTGTAAGGTCAAACGGAGAAAGGTTATCTTTCTACTCTTGTAGGTAGATGATATCTTGCTCGCATCTAAAGACTTGACCAGGTTGCATAAGGTTAAGCAACTTTTAGCCAAGAATTTTGATATGAAGGACCTTGGTGAATCATCTTTTGTCCTAAGTATTCAGATCTTGACACTCATTAGACCTCTCACAGAGTGAATACATTGAGCGAGTGCTATAAAAGTTTAATATTGCTGATTATAAACTTGTTGAAGCACCTATCTCTCATATTGAGAGATAATTTTTGGCACAGTGTCCAAAAAATGAGGTAGAAAGAGAGGCTATAAGAAATGTTTCATACTATAGTATGATTGATAGCCTAATGTATGCCCAAGTATACACTAAGCTGGACATTGCATTTGTTGATGGACTGCTAGGTCGATATCTAACTAACCCAGGGATAGACCACTGGAATGTAGTCAAAGATACTTAAAGGGAACTAACGATTATATTTTGACATTCATAGGGGTCAACAATCTAAGCCTCGTAGGGTATACAGATTCGAATTTTGCTATATGTTTAGATGATAGAAAGTTCACTTCAGTTTACATTTTTATGTTGGCAGATGGTGTAGTATCGTGGAAGAGTATCAATCAGACACTAGAGACTTCCTTGACTATGCATGTAAAGTTTGTGGCATGCTATGAGGCTGCTTCACAAGTGGTTGATTTCTGAGTTTTCTACGGTTGATTCAATGGTTAAACTCATTTATCTATATTATGATATCTTTCTAATGTGTTGTTCAGTAACAATAATAAGAATATCATAAGGTCTAAACATTTGGATGTTAAGTATTTGACCATAAATGAGTTGACATAGAAGGTGACATTAAGGTGGAGCATTTGAGGACTGAGGAGACGCTTGTTGATCCTTTGACTAAAGGACTTTGCCCATATGTTATGGGTGTTGAAGTCCTTAGACACTGTTAGATAGAGATCACTGTGTTTGCTCCTTGTACATTTGTATGTTCTTCATATATTATGACAATATGTATTATTAATAAATATGATAATCATTTTGCTCTCAATCTATATATATTTTTGTATATTGTCATGATACAGGTGAAAGTATGAAGATTTGTGTCGATTTTAAGTATTTTGACAGGTCCTTGGGCATATATACAGATTGACCTTTGGTCTATATCATTACGACACATACAGTTTAATAAGTATAAAATCATATATTTGACAAACATAAGGGGATATAAGTGTTTAATCCCATAAAGTTTCTCTATTTAGTTTAGTATTCAGTGAGAGAAAAAAGATTAATGTTATTTAGTATAAAATTTAGAGAAACTGAAATCTACAAATGAAAAAATGATACATTTTAAATCATACAGGTATTATCATAGTTTTTCACACTCCATTTTCTCATTCATGTTAGTAAGGTATTAGATATGTGTGATTGTATTGGATCTGTGTCACACATGACACATCCATTTGATATTTTCCAGTATCAAAAGCTTTACGAGACGGAATGGTAGAGTTTCATTATCTTTGGATCAAATGGATTTTAAAACTTGGTTGACCTATACAGTAATTTTCTTAACTGTTTTTACTAGTTTTTATCATTATTACAACTCCTATAATTAATTATTTTCCAAGGGAGAGAATGTTAGAAATTTTCCTTAAGGATGGAAAACAATTAATTACGATTTTAGTGGATTTAATATATTCACGATTAAGTAGATCATATTTGATCTTGATAAAGATAATAAATTTGTCCACGAAGGATTTGAATTAATGGGTTAAAGTCCAGCGAAAAAAATAGGTCCCCAATTAGTGTGGACCAGACCTATATTAGGCTTGTGATGGGGAGGCCTTATATAAAAGCTATATA
>JANIIA010000190.1:58926180-58938361 GCA_027478495.1 Erythroxylum alaternifolium | reverse complement strand
CAAAATCTGAAAGTGTATACAACAAGTGTACAGTCTGTACATACCAAACCTAATACACATACTAAGAAAGAGGAAAAACATATAAAACTCCTAACTAGGAATATCATCTCTCAAAATGCAGAACAGAAAATAGGTTCCTCTCGAGAAAGCAGTCTAGATTTGACAGTAGAGGATTATGACTCTCCATCAACTGCAGACCAAATCCTGGACATTCTTGGAGATTTTTATGTGCAGGTAAAAACTGCAAAGAAGAAATCAGCCAGGAAGAGAAAGAAAAATCCCAAAAACCAACAACGGGGGATTAATCGATCCTCTCCAACCCAATATTTCTATGAAGATGAAGTATAAATGGTTTTTTTTAGTTGATTTGTTTTGTGAACAAATATTGCCTCTCTTAAGGAGTTTAGTTGTCATATTGCCAATATGATGATAGAAGCGAGTTGGGAAACCTCTGGATTATCCTTTGTTATATTAGCCCTAATTTGGAAGCACTAGCATCTTAGATGCGTAAGTGAGAGGGGTCTTTACCTCTTTTATAATCAACTTGCCTTTGATAAGCAACGGTGTCCTTACTATGCTGTTGTTCTAAATTGGATTAGTTTGTATTGTGTAGTATGTTGTAATTTTTGTTGTAGAAGACTAAGGAGAATATTATATTTCTCCTAACATTGTTCTTCATCTTTATCTATCAATCCAATTTTTTTAATTTTTCAAAAATTTTTTTTAATGTCTAATCTTATTTTTATTTTTACTTTTATTTTTTAATTACTCTATTATTCTAATATGTATTTGTTATTAAAATTTTATTATTTTATTCTACTATATATGTCATTTGAAAACTTTTCTACTAGTTAGGGTAAAGTTGCGTATTATTGGACTTCCTTAGACCTCACATGTCAGTGAGATTTTTCCTAGAAAATGTTGTTAAATATATATGTGAGTGTTTGTATGTGTGAGTAGGGATGACAATTCCGGTCCGGCTTGCCCAGCTCGGCCTGTTTTTGGCACAGGTTTGGCGGGTCATGGGCGGGCCACGGACCGGCCATGGTCCGCCCCATTGACATCCTTATGTGTGAGAGAGAGTCTATTAAAAATAACCTTTTGGGTAAGGTTGCATCATATTTAAAATTTTAATATGATGGTACATCGTTTTTGGATTTTGAATAAATGAAGAATTTATGGAATATGATAAAAGGAATTGTGCATAATTTTACAATATGACAATAAAAATAAAAAGTCAAATCACGTAAAATCAAATGTAATTAATCCTTATAACTATTGATAAATTTATTAATGGCTTTTTTCAGTAATGCTAATGCATACAAGTATTGTATTTAAAATAGAAAAATGGATAATTAATTTGAAAGTATTAATTATTTTTTTATTTTACTATTTATAAAATTTTAAAAATTTTAATTAGAGTATATCAATTTTTAAGAATAAGATAATTAAGTTCAAAATGATGTTTTTTATTAACATTTTATTAATGTGATTGATGGAACGTATTACGTATAAAAATTGATATTTAAGGCGCTATGTAATATTTCATCAAATAAATAATCGCGTTTTGAATGTGAAGCCATTAATATGTTTGTTGCGGAACGTTCAAAACAAAATATTCATCAATTATATTAGTAAAATATTTATAAAGATTATTATAAATTGAGTTACGTGATTTTTAATAATACTCCAATGAACACTTAAAAAATTAGGCATTAAAACGAAAAAAATTAAAAAGGGTTTGACACCTTGTAATCGTTATCCCTAGGAAAATTATTTATGACTTGTATTGTTCTAATATAACAAAGTAGACAAGTGGCTAAAAAAAAACGTATTTATAATTGTTTCGAAATCATCCCTTATAATTATTTGTGACCTTTTTGTTTCGTTCATAAAGCATTTTCAATTTTCCAGAAAATTATAGGTAATATTTTCAAAAATTGTAGGCAAAGTTAAATCTTTACAAAAAAGTAGCTAAAAATTGAATGTTCAAGATGAAAATTTTAGCATCAAATGATTGACAACAAAAATAAAACGTAATTAATAGTTTCTAACTATGTTTTTTTCTTCCTAGCTATATAGTATTAATTACGTTTTTCATAATGTAGCAAAATATTATTTGTTATATTTTTCATATTATAGTCAAATATTATTTACTAAGTTTTTAATAATGTCACGAGATATTATTAATTTGTTAACATGGAAGTAACTTTTGTAAGTAACTTAAAGCTTGTAGTTGAACAAGTAGTTGAATATCGCTATCTTAGTTAAAAATTAATATCTAATTGATTTTCTTATAATGAATGTGCCTTTCTTATTCTATAATATCAAATCTAAATCCTGATTCTTAACGTCACTGATTACATTAGTCGTTCACTTGAGGATTTTCAGGTAATAATAATTATAAGAATAATAAAGAATAAGATACTAATCAAGGAAATATTATTACCTATTTCCTACTAAAGTCCAATAAAAGAAATTCTTTTGTCATTTTCACATGGATTGTTGAAATAACTTAAAAGGGAAAGTTTTACAATTTAAGTCGAAAACAAATTTGAATAATTAAATTAATAATTATTTATTTCTTTTTCACGAACTATTCAATTAGAACTTCCAAAATTTTCCATTATATGGACAAAAATTTCAAAACCTTAAATGATTAAATGGAGACAATGAGTATGAATATGAATATAAATATGCAAAATGATAACGTTTTAGGAAAAGTATCCCTTAATCTTCACTTGACTGCATAACATATTTCAAGGGCTCGTTCTAAAGCACACTTGCTTTTAGGAGATTATTGTAAATAAATTCTAACATGTATCTATTTACCATGTAAATAATATAAAATCCTAAGTAGAGATATATTAAAACTTATAAAAATTAAGACAAATCAAAATTTTTATTTAATTTTGAGTCAATAACTCATCAAATAATTTACTTTAAAAAACGTAATTTGTAAATTATTATATTTACTTACCGAATTTGACATTTAAAAAAATTGAACAAGATTACTGTAATAAATAAAACCCAACTACTAGCTGTTTAACCATCTCTATCTTTTTTCCCTACAACTTATCTTTTTTAGTCAAATCAATCACTTTCGATCCACGAAACCATGTTTTTATGAACAAGACTTACCTTCAATCTAGAGACTGATAGGTTTTGTAGTTTCCATGCTTTTCGTCACCTTATATAAGAGTTGGCCACCATTAGTATGCATGCACTCAATCGAAGAACAAAACATCTTAACATGGCTTGGTTTTTATCAGCGATTCTTGTCTTGATTGCTGCTTTCTTCTTCATAAAGGCAAGGCCGCGTATCGGTAAGAACAAGCACACAAATTTGCCTCCTGGTCCAAGAGGGTTGCCGATAATCGGTAGCTTCCATTTATTAGGCAAGAATCCTCACCGAAGTACACAAATTGGCTCAAAAGTATGGCCCCATCATGCATATGCGTTTAGGTTTGGCTCCAACGGTTGTCATTTCATCTCCAGAAGCAGCTGAGTTAGTTCTGAAGACCCATGATTCTGTCTTTGCGGGCAGACCACCTATTGAGGCTTCAAAGTTCATGTCTTACAACCAGAAGAACTTGATCTTCGCTTCTTATGGCTCTTATTGGAGAAAAATGCGCAAAATTTGCACTGTCGAGTTTCTTAGCAGCTCTAAGATAAATTCCTTCAAGCCCACCAGAAAACAAGCGCTTGACCTCTTGGTTCAGTCCATCAAAGAGGCCTCCGGAGGCAGGCGTTTCACCGTGAATCTTAGAACCAAACTCGCCTCTCTTAGTGCTGACATGAGTTGCTTGATGGTTTTTGGGAAGAAATATTCAGAGAAGGAGTTTGATGAGAGGGGATTCAAAGCTATAGTTCATGAAGATGCAACGCTGACAGCAATTCCTAACTTGGGAGATTATATTCCACAGATTGCGTGGCTTGATCTTCAGGGTCTGAGAAAGCGCATGAAGGCTGTTGCCAAAGTCTTTGATGAGTTCTTTGAGAAGATCATTGAAGAACATGTCAAGAACACAGATGAAAATCGAACCAAGGACTTCGTTGATGTCATGCTAGGTCTTATAGGATCTGAAGAAAATGAGTACCGCGTAGATCGAGATAGCATCAAAGCCATTATCCTGGTAAGCTTGCATCCTTATGGAGCTATACGTATTATATTTTCCATTTATGTTAAATGGTTTGTCTATTACCAGAGAGAATTACTTCTTCTAATCAAGATTTCCTGGTGCAGGACATGCTTGCAGCTTCAATGGACACTTCACCAACAATAGTGGAATGGGCACTTTCAGAAATCCTTAAGCACCGAAATGTAATGGAAAAAGTCCAGAAAGAGTTGGAAGAGAAGGTAGGCATGAATAGAATGGTGGAAGAATCAGACATAAAGAACCTAACATACTTGAACATGATTATAAGGGAAACTTTCAGGCTTCACCCAGTTGTACCACTGCTAGTTCCTCACTATTCAATGGAAGATTGCACTGTCCATGGCTACTTTATCCCCAAAAACTCACGAATTATGATCAACGTCTGGGCCATTGGTCGAGACCCTAGTGTTTGGTCTGAACCAGACAAGTTCCTCCCTGAAAGGTTTGCCGGTAGTGACATAGATGTTCTTGGACACGACTTCCAGCTTATACCATTTGGTTCAGGTCGAAGAGTGTGTCCTGGAATGCAACTGGGGCTCAACATTACAAGTTTGGTGCTTGCACAGTTGCTTCATTGCTTCGATTGGGAGTTACCAGATGGTGTTTTACCAGATGAATTGGACATGAGTGAGGAGTTCGGTCTTGTGATTCAGAGGGCTAAGCCTCTACATGCCATTCCTACTTATCGCCTTCACATTTGATCAATAACCAAAGTTATGTTGTGTTAATGTGTGTTTGTGGATGCTATTAGTTGATTTCCAATGTGTATCTAATATTACATGTTAATCCGAGCGACTAATGTGTTAATGTCAATATTATACTGCTATAAATAAATTCGACTTTTGAAATAATGCAGCTATTTTGAAGGAGTCCTTAAATAGTCCAATCTTAATTAGTTAAAGTGATTTAAGAGTGGATTTAAACTTGAATGTGTTTGGACTACCATGAATCTAATTTTGAACTATTTAGAGTTACTTAGAAAGTGTTATGTGTAAATAAAGACATATTGATTAACTTTTTGTCATTAAAATATTTTTATCTTTGTATTATGATAATAAATAACTTCAAATTTGTGAATCTAAAATGTTTAGTTGATTACACAAATAGCCATATAATGTTTTATTTTATTTAACAGGTAAAGATAAAATTTCTATAAGAAGGATGTACCATAATAACCCTATTAGCAAAGTTCTTTTTAATGTCTAAAAATCATTATGTATAACAACAACAACAATAATAACAACAACAATTATGTAAAAATCCCGTTGAATACATGAGATCAGGAGCGGTCGAGTAGTATGCATTAACCCTAACTAGTAGAAAGACTATTTCTAAATGATCCACAAGATAAGAAAAGAAAAGAAAAGAAAAATAGGAAATAAATGAATAAATAATAAATAAAATATGAAATAAGTAATAGTAGCAACAACAACAACAACAACAACAACAACAACAATAATAACAACAACGACAAGAACAAGAACAACGACAACAACAACAAGAACAACAACAATAATAATAATATAGTAAAGTGAACAAGATATTTTGACATGGTTATGGGATGAACAATGAAGTCATAGATGTGTATGAAGATAAAAGGGAGAAATAGTTGAACAAAACTATTTTAATGATAATCAACCTCAAAATTCCTAATATGGTGAAGGAAATGTAAGAGGAAGAGAAAGAGACAATTTTGACAAAAAATAATTGTTAAGATATTTTACTTTTGGCATTATTTGTATTTTGATATATTTGGTATTACCTCTTGTGATAAGGAAGTTGATTTGGATTACGTATATCTTTTGTGATAAGGAAGTTAACTTGGTGTAGGATTCCACTATATTAGATTATTTAGTATTTTTAGAAGTTAAGATAGTATTGAAGGAAGAAATCCTAAATGAGATAGAATCCTAAAGAAGGCAGGATTTGTTAAAGATAAACATGCAGTACATCTATGGATTTTGGCAGTCGCATTTTTGTGCATTTATGAAGCAGATTATATGATCTATCTCCATTCTTTGTGGCTGCACTGTGTGTGTTTTTGTGTGTTTTGAGCCAAAGATAAAAATTTTCATAGCAGATGGTTGATTGATTTTGACATCTGTATTTTTATTGCGCTTCTTTAAATAATTACATGTTCTATTGATGATTTTTATAACTGCTATGTGTGGGTTTATTCGGTGTTCAATTAAAAAGGTTCACAACAGATTTTTATTTGAAGGCAGTCTATGGTGTGACACATATCCATTGATTTTTAACAGCCATATTTTGGAGTGTTGGAGAGATTAATCTCAATGTTCTATCATTGATTTAGTGCTGCTGCATTTTAGGAGGTCTTGTAGAGATAATTTACAAGTTTGGCAGTAGACTTTTATTTGAAGAATCTCCAAGATTATGGTTTAATGACGCTGCACACAGAGGTGAGTGTTCTGCGACTCAAGTGTTATTTTGTTCCTTGTAATTCTTGATTTAATCACTTGAGATTTATCTTTGTTATCATTAGTTGCTTCAAAATTCTCTGTTGAGGTTAGCATGATATGGTCATGCTATTGGGTGTGAGATAACTTTCAGGGTGTGAGTACGAGTGGATAGAGTCAAAGAGTGAGTGGTGTTGGCTTCGTAATAACCTTGTGTAAGATTATTGTACTTCAGTGAATGTTGATTAATTTAGATGAGTGCCCCACAGACGTAGGTTGTGTGTGCTAAACTACGTTAAAAAATTTTGTGTGTTGATTTATTTGCTACGTATTAAGTTTTTCTGCTTATGATTAAATTATGGAAAATTCGTGGATACTAATCCAGTTACTTTTTAATAAACAACTATCAGTTTTAGTTTGAAGCAACTGCGACGGAACATAAATTTTGCAGAGCTATAACCTTGGGTTTTTTTCAATTGGTATCAGAGTTTAGTTCACTTAATCAAAACTTGGCGTGTCAAGTTGGAGTAGATTAGTATTCCGCACTTATGGACACTAAAGGAGTTTCGATTACAAAGCTACCGTTACTAGATGGTTTTAACTATCGTGCTTAGAAATTGAGAATGAAAGTATTTATTCAAGCACAATGGACTAAAGCATGGACTTCTGTGTTAAATGGTTGGACTCATCCTATGACAACTGATGAAAAGAATGAAGCGGTACTTAAAAATCCATTTAAATGGACAAGGGCTGAAGAAGAGATAGCGCTTGGTAACTCTCAGGCAATGCATGCAATTTTTAGTGTTATAGATGAAGGATGTTTCAGTATGATATTAGCGTGTGAATTAGCAAAAGAAGTATAGGATACATTACAAACCATACATGAGGGATCAAAATCGATTATTGCATCAAAACTTCAAATGTTGGCTACTATATTTTAAGAGCTTAAGATGGAGGAAAGTGAACCTATTGGAGACTTTCATGAGCGAATGCGTGATATCACCAATTAAGCACATCAATTTGGGAATAAGTATTCAAATATGAAACTTGTCAAAAAAACCTTGAAATCATTTCCTCCTATATCATACCAAAGATTGTAGCTATTGAAGAATATCATGATATTAATAAGTTATATTTAGATAAGATAATTGGAATTCTCACAAACTTTAAAATGAGTTTGTTGAGAGACAAGCGTCAGAAGAATAAAGGATTGTTACTTCAATTCGAAGTAGCTAAACCTGTGCATGATTCAGGAGATGATTCAGATGAAAAATGAAGATATGGTGGTGCTAGCAAGATGTGATGGAAATCACTCATTCTCCACAACCCGTCATCGCAACTCATCAATTTCAGAACAACAATAGGGGATTTTTGGAACAGAAGTATGTGTGTGTGAAGTGAAGAAGAGAAGAAGCATCTATATATGTCGAAGAAAAGAGGAAAAAAGGACTTGTGACTTAATGATCAAAACGCATAGCATAAGAGGCATAAAACATACACGTGAGCAGCACATGGGAGAGACTCAGAACACAAGCCAAAACGCAACATTTCACTTTAAACATAAAAGCATGGTTTGATAGGCGTGAGTATATGGAATAAGATATAGTTTTAAGAGGCACATGGATGACACATGTAGAATAAACAAATGCATAGGCATAACTCACAACAGAAGGCAAATACATCTTCTTCTTCACTGGTTTATAAATACATGTAACCAGAGTTCAATATACACACAGAAAAACACATACACTCATCTGATTCAACAAGAGAGAAAAACTGAGAGAGTGCTAGAGTACTTATCCAAATAGTACTAGGGAGTTGTGAGGAACTCTTACAGGTGTTTTGTGAAACAACCAATCTCTTGTATTCTTCTCTTCTTGAAGCTAGTGAAACCTCATAGTGAGATTGATCTTTGGACATCGATAGCTTTGTGCTATAGAACCAAGTAAAATTTTTGTGTCTTCTCTACATTTCTGTAATTCTTCTTTTTTGGAAAACTAGTTCAAAGCATCAACCATCATTAGTTTTGTTAACAAAGAAAAGAAAACCACATAAAGATCCTAATAGATTGGTATCAGAGCCATCTAGGTCTCTGTCCACATTCCTATTAACAAGTCAAGAATCCATCAAGAAGGAAGCTTAAGAACATAAACAAGTATTTGCAAAGAACCTACAAAATCGTGGGAAAAGAGATGGAAGTGTTCACTGGAAAGGAGGACTTTGCAATATGAAAATTACAGATGCAAGCCCTGCTTGAATCCTATGAATGCTTTGGGGCTATAGATGCTTCCTACGATGATGAGATAGATCCTGTGAAGAATCTGAAGAAAGCAAGATTGGCACATTGTAAGCTAATGTTGTATCTTTCACCGATTGTCTTCAGAAAAATGAAAGATTGCAACACTGCAAAGATATTATGGGAAAAACTAGATGAGATTTACTCTAAGCGTTGCCTACTAAACAAAAAGACTTTGTTGGACAGTCTTGCAAATTTCATAATGAACATAACAATAACCTTTGAAGACAACCTGGATTATTTCTTTAAATTAATTCAGGATCTTGAAGCAACAGGGGAGCAAATGTCAAAAGAACACCAAGCAATGGTGATTCTGAAGTCACTTCCATAGGAATACAATGGATTCAGGAAGGTGGTCAAGCATACTAGTGGTGATGCTCGAACAGTGAAGAGGGTTCTTGATTCTTTTATGGAGGAAGTGATAGACAATAATCACTTTAAAAAGGAACCAGAGGAGACGTTCTTAGACAACAGATCCAAGAGCAAATCTGCACAAAATGGTTCAAAGAAAGGTGGTGGACAAAAAGCTAAGGGAAAGGGCAAACAAAAGAAGAATGATAATGACAAGAAAAAGAACAAAGCCAAAGGTAAAAAATGCTATTACTGTGATAAAGAAGGACACTTTGTCAGGGATTGCAGGAAGAAGAAGAAGGACAAAGAGGCATACAAAGGTGATGTTGGAAATGTTGAGAAGCTTGAAGAATCCAGTGGAGACGAGATACTTGCCATGATAGCTGACACGAAGGAGTTATTAACAAAATGGATTCTGGACTCAGGCTGCACAATGCATATGACTCCCTACAGGGAATGGTTCTCTTCTTTTGAGAACTTAACAGCCAAATTAAGAATGACAGATGTAGGGAAGCAAGATATCCAAGGCATTGAGAATGTTTCCATGATGAAAAAAGGAGAACATTGAGCAATGTGAGATATGTCCCTAGAGTTAGAAGAAATCTTCTATCGAAAAGTATCTTTGACAAGCAAGGATACAAGATAAGGTCCAAAGAATGGTTTGAGAGAAATCATCAAGGATAGTAAGGTGTTCATAAGGGCAATTGAAAGAGGGGGTTTATACTTTATTGTAGGCACTACAGAAATTAACCTAATAATAGAGGCAAAAGGAGCTGAACTCAACTATTATGTGGTATGTAAGACTAGGACATGCAGGAAATAAAAGCCTAAAACACCTAGAGCAATAGGGACTACTACCAAACACAACTATGAAGAAGGTTGAGTTATGTGAGGGATGTATTCTAGGGAAACATCACAGAACCCATTTCTCAAGGATTGCAAGGAGAGCCACCAGAAGCATGGAATATGCTCATAGTGACTTATGGGGGCCAGCTCAGACTCAAACTTTGGGAGGTAACAGGTATTTCATGTCTATTATTGATGACTGGTCTGGGAAATGCTGGATATATCTCTTGAAGACTATGGATGAAGCACTAGAGGCATTTGTGAAATGGCACACTCTGATGGAGAATCAAACAAGAAAGAAGTTAAAGTGCATAAGAACAGACAATGGGCTGGAGTTCTACAACAAAAATTTTGATGAATACTATGAAAGGAAGGGGATTCAGAGGTACAGAACTGTCAAGGCTACACCTCAACAAAATGGAGTAGCAGAAAGACTTAACAGAACCCTAATTGAAAAGACAAGGTGTATGCTGCTGTCTTCAGGCCTATCTCAAGCACTATGAGGGCAGGCTATTAAAACAGCAGCCTACTTGATAAACAGACTACCAACATCTGCAAATGAGTATAAAACTCTTAAAGAGGTATTGAGTGGTTCTAAACTTATTTTGACTCATTTGAAACCTTTTGGATGCAATGTCTATGTTCACCAAACAGAAGGGAAGCTTGAACCTAGAGTTGTTAAAGGGGTATTCCTAGGATACCCTGAAGGAAGTAAAGGGTACAAAGTCTTGATCCTGTAGTTAAGAGCCTAGAAGACTCAAATAAGCAGAGATGTAGTGTTTAGGAAAACTGAATTCCCACTACTGAAGTAGAAAAATGGAGGAATGGATGTTCAAAAAGAAGTCCTACAGCATCTGGGTTCAAACAACTGTCTGAACCCTTTCTATGTCCCTCCCTCCATATATGAAAGAGATGAAACTGAAGTAGCTGCTGAACAGATAACTTCAGCAGGAGAAGAAACTATAGACACAGATCCTAACTCTTAAGAGGGAACATAACAGGAAGAGGAAGCTATAGAAGCTCAACAAACTCACTTACAGGACTATCAACTAGTCAAAGACAGGGAACCAAGGCAGAGAATACCAAATAGAAGGTATATTGAAACTGACCTAATTGAATATGCTTGTTTGGTTGCATAATTAGTCAAATCAGGAGCACCAGAAACATATGAGGAAGCAATGAAAAGGGCTGATGCAGAACAGTGGAAGAAATCTTACCAAAGTGAATATGCTTCTTTAATGAAGAATGAGACTTGGAAGCTAGTTCCTAAGCCAACAAATGCTAAGTTGATTGAATGGAAGTGGATATTCAAGTTAAAGGATGGAGTAACTGAAGCTGATCCAAAGATCTACAAGTCTAGATTAGTGGCAAAAGACTTCAGGCAAAGAGAGGGAGTAGATTACAAGGAAATCTTCTCTTCAGTGGTTAAGTTCAAAACAGTAAGAATAGTTTTGACCCTAGCTATTTTGAATGAATGGGAGATACACTAGGTGGATATAAAGACAACATTCCTATATGGAAGGCTAGAAGAAACCATCTATATGAAGCAACCTACAGGCTTTATAGACAAGAAGAATCTTGATCTTGTTTGCTTGCTGGAAAAATCACTATATGGCCTAAATCAAGCTCCTAGGCAATAGAACATGAAGTTCCATGAGGTGGTGACAAAAATGAAGTTCAAAAGGAGTTCCTATGACTACTGCCTATACTACAAGGATTTAGAGAAGGAGGAAGTAGTTTATATGCTGGTGTATGTGGATGACCTAGTCATCACAAGAAAATTAGTCCAGAAGATCCAAGGAGTAAAGAACGCTCTAAGGTAGAATTTTGATATGAAAGACCTAGGGAAGGCATAAAAGCTACTGGGTATGCAAATCATAAGGAATGAAGCAGAGGGGAAGCTATGGTTGATTCAGAGGGACTACATCAAGAAGGTCCTATCTAAGTTCAACATGGAAGATACTAAGCCTAGATCTGCTCCAATTGCCACACACTGATAGCTAACAGTTGTTAAGAGCCCAGCAACAGAAGCAGAACAGAAACAAATGCAGAAATACCCTTATGATGTAGGTATAGGTTGTATAATGTATATCATGATATGTACTAGACCT
>JANIIA010000190.1:58915969-58926080 GCA_027478495.1 Erythroxylum alaternifolium | reverse complement strand
CTCCATCCTAACCACAAACAAGCCCAAGTGAGACTCCATCCTAAAACCAATTGGCAATAGGTGGAATAGCTCACTAGGCTTATATGTTAGTGTTATTTCCCTTTTTTCTTCGATATGGGACACTCATATGTGGGTATTCTCAACATGTTAAATACTATGAGTGTGGAAGGTTGAAGAACCTTGAAAAATGTACTTGTTAGCTTGGAGAGGCTCGTCAAAATTTACTAAGTGAAATTTTGTAATGAAATACTCAAGTTGGATATTTGAGGACATGATGTATGTTTCGTTATAAGTCAAACCAGTATAATCGACTTTGTCATTCTTTCTCTCTTCTTAATTTTTAAATTTTGCATTATAGTGTTTATGTTTTAAATTTGCAAGAGGCTCCTTCAAATTTGTAATAGGCTCTTACTGTTTTAATATTGCAAGAGGTTTCTTTTTAACAGACTCCTTTCGTTTTTAAACATTAACGGGCTCCTTTCGTTTTGAAAGATAATAGGCTCCTTTCTTTTTGAAAGTTAATAGGTTCCTTTTATTTTTTAAATGTTAACAGACTCCTTTCATTTTGAACAATATCAGGCTCATTTTATTTTTTTAAACCTTAACAGGCTCCTTTCGTTTTAAAGTTTAACAGGCTTCTTTTATTTACAGATCTATCTATTGAAATAGCAAATTCTTATCTTTTACATGAATTGTAGTAACTTGCAAAAAGTTTTAGTCACACACAATTCACACCCTCTTACGTGTATTTACTTTATTAATATGATCATTTTTTAGTGTTATATTACTTTTAATGGTACAATTTGATGATATTTATATAATTTAACTATATATATATGGAATGTTCAACATTTTTGAATTAATGATATTTTTTACGATTTAATTTTAAAATAAAAACCAAATAATTCTCAGTACAAAACATGACGATACATTATATACAAAAATGTTACAGATTGCTCAATATCATAGATTATTAAAAAGATGCAAGTAATATTTAGCAACGTTTTTACATATTCGTAGTTAAAAATCTTTATGTATGAATATGAAAATTGTAATTAAAAATTTTTATTTATGAAATAATAAAACATAGCAAATAATATATCACTACGAAAATAACAAAAACTTTGCATAAACTATATAACTAAGAAGGCGTAAAATGTAGCTAAAAATTATTTGCTACATTTTTATTTCATTGTCAATCACTTGGTGCCTATTTTTTCCGTTCCAACATAGATTTATACTCAATATTCAGCTACATATTTGTAGTTCTTTAGCTATAAAAGCATTTTGTAACTAATATTTTTTGTCATCGATTTTTTAAAACTTTGTTTATAATTTTTAGCTATGGGAAATAACTGAAACTTCGTGTGGAACAATAAAAACATTTATCTTTTTTCCATATATTATTTTTGTCAAAATTCTCTCTTTCTCTTCCTCTTGCCTTTCCTTTAATATTAGAATACAAAGATAAACATAATTTTAATGACAAAAAGTTAATCAGTATTTCTTTATTTATAGATAACTCTTTCTAAGTACTTGTAAATAGTTTAGTCTAAGCATATTTAGGTTTAAATCTACTCTTAAATCACTTTAACTAATTAATATTGGACTATTTATGGAATCCTTTAAAATTGCTGCATTATTTTAAAAGTCAAATTTATTTATAGCAGTATAATATTGACATTAACACCTTAAGCACGGCTTAACAAAGCCGTGTAATATAAGCTACACATTGGAAATCAACTAATAGCATCCACACACACACATCAACACAACGTAACTTTGATTATTGATCAAATGTGAAGGCGATAAGTAGGAATTGCATGCAGAGGCTTGGTCCTTTGAGTCACAAGACCGAACTCCTCACTCATGTCCAATTCAGCTGGTAAAACACCATCTGGCAACTCCCAATCAAAGCAATGGAGCAACTGTGCAAGCACCAAACTGGTTATGGTGAGCCCCAGTTGCATTCCAGGACACACCCTTCTACCTGAACCAAATGGAATAAGCTGGAAGTCGTGTCCAAGAATATCTATGTCACTACCGGCAAACCTTTCAGGGAGGAACTTGTCTGGTTCAGACCAAACACTAGGGTCGCGTCCAATGGCCCAAACGTTTATCATAATTCGTGAGTTTTTGGGGATGAAGAGGCCATTGACGGTGCAATCTTCCATTGAATAGTGAGGAACTAGCAGTGGTCCAACTGGGTGAAGCCTGAAAGTTTCCTTTATAATCATGTTCAAGTATTGAAGGTTCTTTATGTCTGATTCTTCCACCATTCTATTCATGCCTACCTTCTCTTCCAATTCTTTCTGAACTTTCTTCATTACATGTTGGTGCTTAATGATTTCTGATAGTGCCCATTCCACTACTGTTGGTGAAGTGTCCATTGAAGCAATAAGCATGTCCTGTACCAGGAAATCTTGATTAGAAGTGATTCTCTCTGGTAATAGACATACCATTTAACATAAATGGAGAATATAATACTTATAGCTCCATAAGGATGCAAGCTTACCAAGATAACGGCTTTGATGCTATCACGGTCTACGCGGTACTCAGTTTCTTCGGATCCTATAAGACCTAACATGACATCAATGAAGTCCTTTGTTCGACTTTGATCTGTATTCCTGATATGTTCTTCTATGACATTCTCAAAGAACTCATCAAACACTTTGGCAACAGCCTTCATGCGCTTTCTCAGGCCCTGAAGATCAAGCCATGCAATCGGTGGAATATAATCCCCCAAGTTAGGAGTGCCTGTGAGCTTTACAAGCTCACGAACAATAGCATTGAACCCTCTCTCATCAAATTCATTGTCTGAATATTTCTTCCCAAAAACCATCAAGCAACTTATATCAGCACTAAGAGAGTAGATTTTGGTTCTAAGATTCACGGCCAAACGCCTGCGGGAAGAGGCCTGTTTGATGGACTGAACCATGAGGTCAAGAACTTGTTTTCTCGAGGACTTCAAGGAATTTACTTTACGGCTGTTAAGCAACTCCAGAGTGCAAAGCTTACGCATGTTTCGCCAATAAGAGCCATAAGGACCGAAAATAAAGCTCTTCTGGTTGTAGGACAAGTACTTTGAAGCCTCGAGAGGTGGTCTGCTTGCAAAGACATGATCATGAGTCTTCAGAACCAGCTCAGCTGCTTCAGGTGAAGATATTACAATTGTTGGAGCCAAACCTAAACGCATATGCATGATGGGGCCGTATTTTTGAGCCAATCCATGCAAACTTCGGTGAGGGTTCTTGCCTAACAAATGGAAGCTACCAATTATCGGCAACCCTCTTGGACCAGGAGGCAATTTTTTGTGCGTGTTCTTGTCAATACTTAGTGTTGCCATCAGGAAGAAGAAAACTGCAATCAAGGCAAGAATCGCGGATAAAAACCAAACCATGCTGAGATATTTTGTGCCCTAGTTTGTTCTTGGATTGAGAGGTTACTAATGGTACGTAGCGAACTCTAACTTAAAGAGATGAAAAATACGGAACTACAAAACATACCAGTCGATGTCATTGTCGTGTATGGGACGTAAGGCTTGTTTATAAAAACATGGTTTTGTGGATCGGAAATGATCAAAACATGCTCTTTTAACAATTTATACTTATTATTTTTTAATTTTATTAAAATCATGTGTTTTGATTTTAAGAATTTATATTTATTACTTTTTAATTTTTCGTGTGTTTTGAGCTAAAGATTAAAAATTTTGACAGTAGATGGTTGACTGATTTTGGCTGCTATATTTTTAGTGTGCTTCCTTGATTAATTAAAAAGATTCACAGCAGATTTTCATTTGAAGGCAGTCTATGGTGTGACACATATCCATTGATTTTTGTCCACCATATTTTTGGAGTGTTTAAGAGATAATCACAATGTTTTATCGTTGATTTGTTGCTGCTGTGTTTTAGGAGGTTTTGCAAAGATAATTTACAAGTTTGGTAGTAGACTTTTGTTTGAAGAATCTCCAAGATTATGGTTTAACGATGCTGCACACGCAGGGGAGTGTTCTATGACTCAACTATTCTTTTGTTCCTTGTAATTCTTGATTTAATCACTTGAGATTTATCTTTGTTATCAGTAGTTGCTTCAAAATTCTCTGTTGAGGTTAGCATGAAATGGTTATGCTATTACATGTGAGATAACTTTCAGGATGTGAGTATAAGTGAATAGCGTCAAGGAGTGAGTAGTGTCGGCTTCGTAATAACCTTGTGTAAGATTATTGTACTTCAGTGAATGTTGATTAATCTGGATGAGTGCCCCGTAGACGTAGATTGTGTGTTCTAAATTGTGTTAACAAATTTCGTGTGTTGATTTATTTGCTACGTATTAAGTTTTTCTGCTTATGATTAAATTCTGGAAAATTCATGTATGCTAATCCAGTTACTTTCTAAAAAACAACTGTCCGTTTCAGTTTGAAGCAACTGCGACAGAACATAAAATTTTCATAACTACAATCTTGGGTTTTTTCTAATTGGTATCAGAGTTTGGTTCACCTAACCAAAACTTGGTGTGCCAAGTTGGTCTAGATCAGTATTCCGCACTCATGGACACTAATAAAGGAGTGTCGATTACAAGGCTACCATTACTAGATGGTTCTAACTATCTTGCGTAGAAATCAAGATTGAAAGTATTTATTTAAGAATAATGGACTAAAGCATGGACTTCTATGTTGAATGATTTGACTCACCCTATAACAATTGATGAAAAGAATGAAGCAGTACTTAAAGATCCATTTGAATGGACAAGGGCTAAATAAGAGGGAGCGCTTGGTAACTCTCAAACAATGCATGCAATTACATTTTAATATGATATCAGCGTGTGAATTAGCAAAAGAAGCATAGGATACATTACAAATCATACATTAGGGATCAAAATCAATTATTGCATCAAAACTTCAAATGTTGGCTATTATATTTGAAGAGCTTAAGATGGAGGAAAGTAAAACTATTGGAGAGTTTCATAAGCGAATGTGTGATATCACCAATTAAGCACATCAACTTGGGAAGAAGTATTCAAATATGAAACTTGTCAAGAAAAACTTGAAATCATTGCCTCCTATATTCATACCAAAAATTGCAGCTATTGAAGAAGCTCATAATATTAATAAGTTATCTTTGGATAAAGTAATTGGAATTCTCACAAACTTTGAGATGAATTTTGTGAAAGGCAAGCGGTAGAATAATAAAGGATTATTACTTCATTTCGAATGTTGCTAAACCTGTGCATGATTCAGGAGATGATTCTGATGAAAATGAAGGTATGGTGGTGCTAATAAGAAATTTCAATAAGTAGCTAAAGAAAGTGAAGAAAGATAGATCTGAATTCAGGCAGAATGTGGGAGTTCATCCAACTATAACTTCAAACAGCAAGCAAAAACTAAAAAAAGTTGACCAAGAAGATACAATGATATGAGTGTCAAGGTTTTGGGCATATGCAAGTGGAATAAGCTAACATTCTTAAAAAGAGAAAAGAGAAGTTTTACACTAGTATTTGGAGTGACAACAAATATGAAATTGAGTACGACAATGAAGAAGAAATTGTGAGTCATCAAGCTGCATTGGTTACTTTATATAACGAAGTCCAATTGCTTGCTTAGTGGCAACCACTGAAGAAACTGACAATGAAAATATAGATATTTCAGTATTAAACTCTAATTAGCGACAGTGATGACAATGACTCAGAATTTAACAAGGAAGATATCTGCAAGGCCTATGAACTGATGTATAATAAATGGGTGAAGACATGTAAACAAAATGATAAGTTAAAGAGGGATAATTCTACTATTAAAGATGTTATTCAATAATAGATCATGAATTTGATGAAACAAAGCTAAAGTCAATCAATACAGAGAAAGAAATAAGAATGTTAAATGATAGTACCACGAAGTTAGACAAATTGCTAGAAATTGGAAAAAATAAAAGAGATTTTCAAGGTGTTGGTTATAAAGGTGAATGTTTTTTGATGAATAATAAGAAAAATGGCGAGTTAGATTTGTCAAAGGAGCAAGATTCATCAAGCAAGGAGAAATTTCAAAAAGAAGTCGAAAGTTTGCACCTACTTGTCACTGTTGTGGTGTAAACGACCACGTAAGACCAACTTAAGTTGCTATAAATGCTATTTTGGAATGCTTAAAATAGAAAATCCAAACATTGTTTGAAAAGTTTTTAGCAACAACAAATGCTACCAAAGCAAATTTAGGTTATAAAGAATCAACTACAAACACTTGTGGCTCTTTTATCTATATGCGTCATTTCTCACAATGGATGGTACTTTGATAGTGGGTGTTCAAGGCATATAACAGTTCGAAGAAGCTATTTGATGAATTATCAAAGTTGTATGGATGGTCACGTCACATCTAGTAATGGGAAGAAAGCAATGGTAATTAGTAGAGGCACTCTTTGCATGGATAGATTGCCTCACTTCAAAAATTTGCTTCAGGTGGATGGTTTAAAAGCTAACTTGTTAAGTATTAGTTAGTTTTATGATGATAGGTTGTTAGTCAAGTTCATAAGTGATGAATGAAAGGTATTAAACCAACAAGGAGATTGTATAGTAAATAGAAGAAGATCAGTGGATAATTGCTACATGTTGAAAGACTATAGAGTTGGTCAAGATGTTGTAACTGTCATGTGTGATAATAACAACACCATAGACATCTCTAAAAACTCAATTCAACATTCAAGAAGCAAACATATTGATTTGAAGTAACGTTTTATTCAAGAGCTAGTGGGGACTAAATTTATAGTTCTTTCCTATGTAACAATTGAGAAGCAATTGATCGATATTTTTACGAAACCTCTTGACTCCATCAGGTTTAAATCTCTTTGTGGGGCATTGGAACTATGCGCTTTACAACTTTGAAGCTTATTGAATTAAGTAAAAAACAGGGAGAGATAGTTGGATGATAATGCTTTATACTTTCATATGGTTTATTTTAGGGAGAGATTGATTAAATTTGATCATGATTAGTTGAATGCATTTTTTAGGTTTGTGAATTTAATTGGAGATCAGTCTTATAAGGATAGATTTGAAGTGAGTAATAATATGCTGATAATTATGCCCTCCTTATTTGTTCCGATTGATAGCATTGAAGATATTTTTCACACAGAAATGACAAATTCTTCGTTACGCTTCTTCAAATGATTTTTAGTTTCTTTTGGCATTGATTTGTCCCAAAGGGGAGATAAAAACTTGTTTATATTTTATCATGCCATGACAATTGACTGTTGACTTAACGTTGATCTTGGTTTTGAATTTTTCAATGATTGTTTATTTCAGGGAGAGTTTACATTACTATTATTCAAGGGGAGTTTTGATGTGACAAATAATGCTAACAAGAGAGAGATTGTTAAGATATTTTGTTAAGTTTTTTTTGCATTATTTGTATTTTGACATATTTGATATACCTTTTATGATAAGGAAGTTGATTTGGATTATGTATATCTTTTGTAATAAAGAAGTTGACTTGGTATAAGATTTCACTATCTTGAATTATGTAGTATTTTTGGAAGTTAAGATGGTGTGGAAAGAAGGAATCGTAAGTGAGATAGAATCTTAAAGAAGGTAGGATTTCCTGGATAAAAACATATAGTACATCTATCAATTTTGGCTGCTACATTTTTGTGCACTTATGAATCAGATTATATGATCTATCTCCATTAATTCTTTGTTGCTACTATGTGTATATATTCGTATGCTTTGAGCTACAGATTAAAAAGTTTCACAGCAGATGGTTGATTGATTTTTGTAGCTGCATTTTTTGTGTGCTTCTGTGATTATTACATATTCTATTGATGATTTTTATGGCTGCTGTGTATAGGTTTCTTTGATGATCAATTAAAAGGGTTTATAGCAGATTTTTGTTTGAACGCAGTTCATGGTGTGACACAAACCCATTGAATTTTTGGCTAACTTATTTTTGGAGTACTTGAGAGATTAATCACAATGTTCTATCGTTGATTTGGTGGTGCTGCATTTTGAGAGGTTTCATAGAGATAATTTACAAGTTTGGTATCAGACTTTTGCTTAAAGACTCTCCAAGATTATGGTTTAATGTGACTGCGCACATAGGGGAGTGTTCTATGACTCAAGTGTTTTTTTTTTAATTTCTTGTAATTCTTGATTTAATCACTTGAGATATGGTACTGTTGTCGCCTACAACCAAATTAATATCAACTCTAGCAATAAAAATGTAGTTAGTGAAGAGTTGAGATCGTTCTCACGAAAAACTTTAAAGGAAAATGTTAAACAAGTTGAAAACGAGTTGGGGAGGAGGGCATTTGATTTAACGTAATTTAAAAGAAAGTAAAATGGCTGAAATTGAATTAACATAATTTTAAAAATTAAAATGCCTAAAATTAAAAGAATAACAAAAATATTGAAATTTGGAAATTTAGTAAACGAACCTTGATTTTGGGTCACCAACATTTTCAAACTGATATGGATCCTCAATATAAAACTCAATCTATTAACAAACAATCATTGGGGGTTGTTTTCTCTTAAGATTAAATGAATAGAAACATGAATTCTAAACATTCTTATTAGTCAACAACTTAGATACAATCTTAAGTTTAATTGATTAATAGCTTTAAGAACTAAGAAACTAATGAACAAGACAACACACATGCGATATGCATTTAATCAAGTTAAATGTCTTCTTAGAATTTCCAAACTTTAACGTAAAGATGGTAATACTAATTGTCACTTGGGATTAGCAAGACTGAACGTCAAATTCTACTAATCTGGCTATAAATTAAACAAATCAATACCTAATTGCGCACCTTAGCAATCAATCAATTCAATCACTAAAAGTAATTTGGAAGACACTTAATATTCATCAATGAAATAAACTTTATTTAGATGAATTTAACTACTCATATCAAAAGTAAAAGCCAACATAAGAATAGCAAAGTACAAAGTATCCATCCCTGGTCTTTTTACAAAAAAATACGAAAAATCCTATAAAAATAGAAAACTATGTAGAAACGTAAAAACTCTTATGCAGAAAATGTTAAAACTCTAAGACTTGTCTCTTCCAACGTGAACAGTGCATCTATTTAATGATTTTCAATCTCCTCCCTTTTCTCTTCTGTCGTAATCTTTAGCAGATACACTCCCCACATATTCAGTTCGCAGATTCCCATCAGTAAGGCAACAACTTGATTCCCAAAATCATGAAGATCTTAGATGGATCAAATCTGATTTCAAATCAGATTCTACAGATAATCTTTTTCCTTGCACGTGCCCATGCTTAGTCAATTATTCTTATGCCAGCTGGGAATTCGAATTGTCTTTCTTTCCTTGCATCTTTTTGATCCAATTTCATCTTTCTTGTGTTGAAAATCGTCTGAGAATAATTAAGAATAATTCCGTTAATTTTGAATAATAATTTCATCACATTAAAGAGATTTACATCCAACATTAATAAAAAAATGACAATTTAACAAATTCCCCCACATCAACCTTTTGCTCGTCCTCGACAAACTATATTTACAATCAATTGGCCAACTAATCAACTTCTTTATTCCAAGTCTCACAACAATAAATAGTCCACACTTCAAGAGTCAAACAAATTTGTTAATCAATGAATGTCTTAGAGTTAATCATTCAAGCAATATAACAAAAGTCAAATTAAGGCAATCATATTTCAAAAACTAGCACATAATTAAAGTAAACTCTCACCGATTAGATATCAATCAAATCACTCAAGTGTTTATTGGTTCATTATTTCACTCAAATTCTTCTAATGCAAATATTCTTGTTGGATCCCGTTTTTAGGATATTTATATTTATATTTTATTTTATTGAATTTATTAAATTATCAAGCATGAAAATAAATTAAAATTTATGAATTAAAAATTTTTGGAGTTTAATATTGTATATTAGGAATTTTATATGGTGGTATGAATTAAAAAGAAGGACTTAAAATAAAGTGGACGAGTTAGTAGGAAATTGCTTTTATAAGGAAGGGCAAAATTGAAAAACCAAAAAATTTGTCTTAACTTAATAAGACAAAGAATAGAGGAGTCTTATGTGTTAAGGAAGAAAAGAAGGAGAGAGTCGTGGAAGAGACTAGAAGGAGAGAAGGAGAAAGAAAGGGAAGAAGAAA
>JANIIA010000190.1:58905008-58915869 GCA_027478495.1 Erythroxylum alaternifolium | reverse complement strand
GGTTGTATAATGTATATCATGATATGTACTAGACCTGAATTAGACTATGCAATCAGCCTACTTAGCAGATTCATGGCTAATTCAGGTCTAGAACACTGGCAGGGATTTAAAGTAGTACTTAGATACTTAAAGGGAACCCTAAATCATGGTCTATATTTTTCAAAATCTAACCTACAATTACACAAACATACAAGTTTATGTGGCTATATAGATGGAGATTATGCAGCAGATAAGGATACACGCAAATCTTTATCAGCATACTATTTCACATTCACAGGCAACACAGTAAGCTGGAAGGTACAACAACAGTCAGTAGTATCCCTATCTGTAATAAAATTAGAGTATTACGCAATCACAGAAGGCCTAAAGGAGCTAATATGGCTAAAGGGGCTACTTTCAAAAATCAAGGTTCAAATCACAGAGAAAGCAATCTACACAGATAGTTAGAGCGCACTTTACCTGAGCAAGGATCCGGTTCTGTATGAACGGTCGAAACATATTGACGTCCAACTTCACTTCATCAGGGACAAGATCAACAACGGCAAGGTTAACCTAAAGAAAATAAGAGGAGAACAAAATCTGTCAGATTTTGGGACAAAAGTGGTTTTGATAAAGAAATTCATTTTCTATAGAGATTTTCTACAGATAAATGAAGCTCCTTGAAAGAAAAAAAACAAAAATTACCCAGTCAATCTCACAACATCGGTGAAACTAGGGTTTTGGTTTCAAAATAAACCACGAATTGAAGAGCTGTGTGAAGATTCATAGAGAAGGAGGGAATATTTGTGATGGAAATCACTCATTCTCCACAAACCTTCAACACAACTCATCAATTTCAGAACAACAATAGGGGATTTTTGGAACAGAAGTGTGCGTGTGTGAAGTGAAGAAGAGAAGAAGCATCTGGAGATGTCGAAGAAAAAAGGAAAAAAGGACCTGTGACTTAATGATCAAAACGCATAGCATAAGAGACATAAAACATACACGTGAGCAGCACATGGGAAAAATGCAGAACACAAGCCAAAATGCAGCATTTCACTTTAAACATAAAAGCATGGTCTGATAGGTGTGAGCATAAGGAGAGTTTTAAGAGGCACGTGGTGACACATGCAGAATAAAAAAAGGCATAGGCATTAACTCACAATAGAAGTCAGATGCATCTTCTTCTTCACTGGTTTATAAATACATGTAACCAGAGTTCAATATACACACAGAAAAACACATACACTCATCTGATTGAATAAGAGAGAAAAATTGAGAGAGTGCTAGAGTACTTATCCAAATAGTACTAGGGAGTTGTAAGGAACTCTTGCAGGTGTTTTGTGAAACAACGAATCTCATGTATTTTTCTCTTCTTGAAGTTAGTGAAACCTCATAGTGAGATTGTTCCTTGGACATAGATATCTTTGTGCTATCGAACCAAGTAAAATTCTTATGTCTTCTTTACATTTCTGCAATTCTTCTTTTCTGCAAAACCAGTTCAAAGCATCAACCATCATCAGTCTTGTTAAAAAAGAAACAGAAAATCATACAAAGATCCTAACACAAGAAATTTCAATAAGTGGCTAAAGAAAGTGAAGAAAGATAGATCTAAGTTTAGGTAGAATGTGGAAGTTCATCCAACTATAACTTCAAACAGCAAGCACAAACTCAAAAAAGTTAAAAGAAGGCAAAGAAGATACAATGTTATGAGTGTCAAGGTTTTGTGCATATGCAAGCGGAATGTGCTAACACTCTTAAAAGGAGAAAAATCAAGTTTAAAGAAGTTTTACACCAGGATTTGGAGTAAAAACGAATATGAAAGTGAGTACTACAACGAAGAAGAAATTGTGAGTCATCAAGCTACATTGCTTACTTTGTATAACAAAAGTCTAATTGCTTGCTTAGTAGCAACCAATGAAGGAACTGACAATGAAAATATAGATGTTTCAGTATTAAACTCTAATTCAGATAGCAACAGTGATGACAATGACTCAGAATTCAATAAGGAAGATATCTGCAAGGTCTATGAACTAATATATAACAAATGATTGAAGACATGTAAACAAAATGATAAGTTAAAGAGGGAGAATTCTACCATGAAAGATGTTATTTAACAATATATCATGAACTTGAGAAAACAAAGCTAAAGCTAATTAATACAGAGAAAGAAATAAGAATGTTAAATAGTAGTACCGAGAAGTTATGACAAATTGCTAGAAATTGGCAAAAACAAAAGAGATTTTCAAAGTGTTGGTTATGAAAGTGAATGTTCTTTGATGAATAATGAGCAAAATGGTGAAGTTAGATTTGTCGAACGAGCAAGATTCACTAAGCAAGGAGAAATTTCAAAAAGAAGCCAAAAGTTTGTGTCTACTTGTCATTTTGTGGTGTAAATGGTCACACAAGGACAAATTGCTACAAGTTGCTATAAATAATATTTTGGAATGCTTAAAACAGAAAATCCAAACATTATTTGAAGAGTTTTCAGCAACAACAAATGCTACCAAAGCAAATTTGGGTTATAAAGAATCAACTACAAGCATTTGTGGCTTTAAATCCATGCGCGCCATTTCGCACAATGGATGGTACTTTGATAGTGGGTGTTCAAGGCATATACCAGTTGGAAGAAGTTATTTGATGAATTATCAAAGTTGTATGGATGGTCACGTCACATTTGGTGATGGGAAGAAGGCAAAAGTAATTAGTAGAGGCACTCTTTGTGTGGATGGATTGCTTCACTTCAACAATGTGCTTCATATGGATGGTTTAAAAGCTAACTTGGTGAGTATTAGTCAGTTTTATGATGATGGGTTGTTAGTCAAGTTCACAAGTGATGAATGAAAGGTATTAAACCAACAAGGAGATTGTATAGTAAACATAAGAAGATCAGTGGATAATTGCTACATGTGGAAAGATTAAGGAGTTGTTCAAGATGTTTTAACTGTCATGTGTGATAATAACAGCACCATAGACATCTCTAAAAACTCAGTTCAACATTTAAGAACCAAACGTATTGATTTGAAATATCGTTTTATTTGAGAGCTAGTGAGGACTAAAGTTATAGTTCTTTCCTATGTAACAATTGAGAAGCAACTGATCGATATTTTTATGAAACCTCTTGACTCCATCAAGTTTGAATCTCTTCGTGGGGCACTGGAACTATGTGCGTTACAACTTTGAAGCTTATTGAATTAAGTAAAAAAAAAAAAGGAGAGATAGTTACATGATAATGCTTTATACTTTCATATGGTTTATTTGAGGGGGAGATTGATTAAATTTAGTCCTGATTCATTGAATACATTTTTTAGGTTTGTGAATTTAACTGGAGATAGTCTTATAAGGATAGATTTGAAGTGAGTAATGATATGTTGATAATTATGCCTCCTTATTTGTTGAAATTGATAGCATTGAAGGTATTTTTCACATAGAAATGCCAAGTTCTTTGCTACGCTTCTTCAAATGATTTTTAGTTTCTTTTGGCATTGATTTGTCCCAAGGGGGAGATAAGAACTTGCTTATATTTTATCATGCCGTGATAGTTGACTTAATGTTGGCATTGGTTTTGAATTTTTCAATGATTGTTTATTTCAAGGGGAGTTTACATTATTGTTATTCAGGGGGAGTTTTTGATGTAACAAATAATGCCAAAAAGAGAGAGATTATTAAGATATTTTGTTAAGTGTTTTTGCATTATTTGTATTTTGACATATTTGGTATATGTCTTATAATAAGGAAGTTGATTTGGATTATATATATCTTTTGTAATAAGGAAGTTGACTTGGTATAAGATTTCACTATTTTGAATTATCTAATATTTTTGGAAGTTAAGATGGTGTGGAAAGAAGGAATTTTAAATGAGATGGAATCTTAAAGAAGGTAGGATTTGCTGGATATAAACCTGTAGTATATCTATCGATTTTGGCTGCTACGTTTTTGTGCACTTATGCATCAGATTTTATGATCTATCTCCATTAATTCTTTGTGGCTATTGTGTGTATGTTTTCTTATGCTTTGAGCTATAGATTAAAAAGTTTCACAGCAGATGGTTGATTGAATTTTGTAGCTCTGTTTTTTGTACGCTTCTGTGATTAATTACATGTTTTATTGATGATTTTTAGGGTTGCTGTGCATGGGTTTCTTTGATGATCAATTAAAAGGGTTCACATCAATTTTTTGTTTGAAGGCAGTCCATGGTGTGATATAGATCCATTGAATTTTTGGTTTACGTATTTTTGGAGTGCTTGAGAGATTAATCACAATGTTCTATTGTTGATTTGGTGCTACTGCATTTTGGGAGGTTTTCTAGAGATAATTTACAAGTTTGATAGCAAGCTTTTGTTTGAAGACTCTCCAAGATTATGGTTTAATGTGATTGCACACATAGGAGAGTGTTCTATGACTCAAGTGTTCTTTTGTTCCTTGTAATTCTTGATTTAATAATTTGAGATATTATTTATCTTTGTTATCATTCGTTGCTTCAAAATCCTCTATTGAGATTAGCATGAGGTGATCATGCTAGTGGGTGCGAGTACGAGTAGATAGCGACAAAGAGTGAGTGGTGTCGGCTTCGTAGGCCTTGTGTAAGATTATTGTACTTCTGTGAAAGTTGATTAATCTGGGTGAGTGACACGTAGACGTAGGCCATGTGTGTCAAACTGCATTAACAAATTTTTTGTGTTTATTTATTTACTAATCATTAAGTTTTTTTGCTTATGATTAAATTCTGCAAAATTCGTAGTTGCTAATTGAGTTACTTTCTGATAAGCAACCGTCAGTTTCAGTTTGAAGCAACTGCGACAAAAGACAACATTGATTTTTTTTCAATAATATATGAAAAGTGATAAAAATCCAAATCGAATGTTATATTATTGTGTGGTAATATGACCATTATTCTTGGAAGTATTTTTTCAAGAACGAATATGGACCAAAATTTATATAAGCCAAGTAAGATCAACAAAAGAAGCCGTACTAATTTAAAAGGTGAACTAAAAAATAAAAAGAGCATATAAACCTTAATAATCTGGTTAATAATCACATGATAACTGATAAAAACAAATTTATGAAACTAGATACGAAAGTGATAGGAATCACATACGTTAGTGATAATATAATGATGAAAACCAAAGTCAATGGTGCAATTGTGCTTAAGAATAAAAGTTAGGGGTTCATATGCTCCTTTCTAATGTTTATTTTATTTTAAAACCAAAAGGATTAATTTCAAAATTTTAAACACAAAGTCGTACTCTTTGAGATCATAATATTAATGTTATTGTCAATGAGATTATGATAGCAATGTGATGTTTTTATTTAACTTGAATATTTAAAAAGATTATTATAAAAAAATGTTATATAATAGTAAATATTTTAATATATTAAAAATTTTTAAAAATAATTGATGAAGAATAAAATAATTTAATCAGAAAATAATTTATAAATTATTACGGATACTTAACAATTATATTGATAATTTTTAACGAAAATTTACAAATAATAAATTTAAATTCACAAAAGAGCACTGCAATAAACAATGTTTCCCTAGAATTCAACGACTTTTTTCGTTGCATCAATCAATTTCGATCCACAAAACCATGCTTTTATGAACAAGGCTTACCTCCCATACACGAAAATGACATCGATCGACTGCTATGTTTTGTAGTTCCGGTAGTTTTCAATTTTATTGCAAACAGACCACCTCGTGAGGCTTCAAAGTACATATCTTACAGACAGAAATATTAGAATTTTTAATATAAATATAGTATACGATTCACTAATAAGAATTAAACTTGGGTTAATTATTGTCAAAATGACTAGAACTAACCATTTAGATAATTTTTTAAAAAAATTGAAAGTAATATATTGCTAATACTGCAAGCTTATGTACAATGATAATTACAAAAAGACAACAATCACATCCCACCAACTAACAACAAACATCCAATAACAACATTAACCCATCTAAATTAATCAGTTCGCTCTAAGTTCTTATTTAATGTCTTCTTGCATCCTACGATTACCTCCCTAATCAAATTAACAATAGTAGCAGTGAGCTCATATTTAGGTTGTTCCACTTCTTTACATAAACGTCGATTCCGCTTCCTCCAAATGTGGTATAACACCATCTGAAACTATGTCCGGATGAGAAGACCATCACGCATGGTTGGTGTGATTGGCTAATGAACTTGTCACATGCTTTGAATATATACATACATAATTTTACTTCTAAATATTAAAAAATTTGATGATTATGGAATGTCGTAATGTATATAATGTCGTGGTAAGGAGCATGTTTGGCTCTCGTGGAAATTACCTAGGCTGAAAAATTCTTGTGATAGTCATATTAATACTTGTACAATAGTCCAGGCTACTTGTCCAGAATAGATACGTAGATGAGGAACGTTTAGAATGCCCCTAATTTAATTTCTGGGAACAAAGATAATGTTAATGGGCCTCTTCACTTCAGTCCGTTAAAGTTGAATTAATAGAGTATTTAGTTTGTTTTAGTGTTATTATAGATGATATTGTTTATTTCAGGCCATCAACTCAACCGGGAGAAAAACTCACTGCAGAAATCATAAGAGGGGTCAACGAGCTACGTACTTCTACTGCAGCAACAATTCCGACCAAATTAACAGCTTCCATCTGGACTTTTACCACTAGCATCTCTATATATATGTAACTGATGTGATTGCTTTAAATTGATCTTGTTATGTGTTAAGGGTATGCCCTTGGATATCTTACACTTGTAACCTCTTATTTATTAATTCAATTTCCCTTTTTCACAAAAAAAACTTTTATATGGATATTGTTGTGAAGAGAGAAAGACATTCAATGTTAGAAAATGAGGGGAAAAAGTAGCAAGATTCTTTTGAAACCTATCAATACAGTTCCAGACCTGGAGAGTTGGTGGGTTCCTTTTTTCTATGTTCCTTGCGATAGTTTGGTATATCGAAGCAAGGTATCGACTCAATCAAAAGACTTCATGATGCGAGTGTATTATTTTTCTTTCTAAGAAATTTCCTCAATTTAATTTCTTTTGGATATATTGCTCAGGTTAATGCAAATCATATGCTCCAATATTCATAGAATACTGTTGTTGGAGTGCCTATTGTTCAATTTTCATTTCCTTTTATATTTCTACTAAGAGGTCTCCAATTTGTGTCCAACGTTGCATGTGCTTACTTCGTGTTGAACAACATGATCATTGTCAAGTATGCTGAAAAAACCTTGAAGTGGGCTGATTTCAAAACTTTAAGACTGTTCAAAATTTAATTCTGGTCATACACTCAATTATGTCAAGTCAATAACAGAAGCGTCTTTTGTGTTTTCCTCCTCTTCTCGGAGTTCTTATTGCGACAACCTTTATTGGCCTAGAAAACATTTTTCTTATTGCCTTTGGCAACCATCAGTCTCGTACATAAATGCCTCCTTATGATATTAATTTCCTTATAAATGGTTCCTGTTTTTCAGTTTAATAGAAATTAAATTGCTTTATGATCAAAATCAGCTGTCTCAAAGTTATTTGGTGGACCATGTTAAAAGTAAGTGTAGAACATCTTGCAATTTTATATGCAAAATTTGACTTATTAAATAATTATTTAATCACTGGTAAAATGTTGGGAAAGGAAATATATAATGTGATATGAATGGCATAAAACATAGACAGATTTTGATTTCAAAATCGAAGTATTGCGTGTAATAAAAGAATAGTAATGATGTAAGAATTAGGTGCATAACTAAATCTGTTAGAACAACTTAAAAAATCCTCGTTTAAAGCTTATGCAAAATTTATGTAATCGTGAAATTGTGAATTTTTGAGCAATTGAATAATGATACTAAGATTCACAAGACTTCTTTGCTCACTTACAAAATTTTAACCAACTTTATTATTTTGTTATAGGCTTATAGATTTGGAGAATACTTATTAGTTGTTTGAGTTATGCTTTAAATATTTTTGTAATTTGAGCATCGTTGTTGGTATGTCCAAACATATTCCACACATATTCCAATCTGTGAAATTTTCTTTGTATTGATTTGTTTATAAGGATTGCTCAAATTATTATTAACATGTGTTAGCTCAAAGTTTATTATTAATGATTTGATGATAATTTTATGATACTTCAAAATTTAAATTGGATTTATTCCTTATATAGGTAATGATATAATTCTTAAAAGGAAATGATATCATAGGATAAATTTTTTTCTTTTCCAGGAACCTTGTTAATAAACTTACCTTATTAGTAATAATTCCACAATATCCGTAAGGATCTTGCTAATCACATAATTTGAACAATTATCTCCGATATTTTTGTCACAACTTTTCTCTTAAAGTTTGAACATTGGAAGATTTCAGCAGAGATGATATCAAAGATTCATTAGATACATAGTCAACTCAGAATAGAAATGAAGCAACAACTAGTTGAAGAAATAATTTACTTAGGGAAGAGCCACTGCATCTACGAACAAGTCAAATTTTCAAAATACTTCAACAACATCAATATTTTCGAAGTTATATCTTTATCAAATTCCTTATGCCTTAGAAAGTACAAACACTCTATTGAGAGAGATTGCTATTTCTTGAAGCTTAAATTGAGTAAACACTTTATACATTTTTGTTGAAAGCTTATAGAAGCTTGTTATGTTATGTTTATAGCAGTTGATCAGAAAATGAAAGTTGTCTTTTATTCAGCAAAATAGTGCCTTTTATAGGCAATTACATTATCTAAAGCATGATAAATTCCATGACTAACAAACTCCTAATTTGACTCAAACTGATATATCTTATCTAATAAGAGAATCATATCCCTAAATACTAGGATAACCGTAAACAGAACATAATCAACAAATATATCTAACATTCCCTCCCTTAAACTGAAAATAATTTTTAGTTTTACACTTGTCATCAAACTACGTTCTCTATATTGCAAACACTAGTCAAATTTTGCAACTTTGTGAATGCAGCAACTTAGAGAGGTTCGGTGAAGATATCAGCAACTTGGTCTTCACTTTTGCAATAAATGAGTTCAATTATGTCTTCCTTTGTGAGGTCTCTCAAGAAATTAAACTTGACATCAATGTGCTTATTTTTTCCATGTAATACTGGATGTTTTGAAAATTTGATTGCTGAGTTGTTGTAGTAATAAAGTGGCGTGGCATTTTTTTTGCGGAAAATGAAGTTTGCCAAGAACATTTCTCATCTATATGGCTTGACAAGCACAAGAGGTTGCTGCTACAAACTCAGCTTCAGTAGTTGAGAGAGTCACAATTTTTTTTTATGACCACGAAACAGCTCCTGAACCCATCAAAAACACAAATCTAGTTGTACTTTTCCTATCATCGGGATCCCCTGCAAAGTCACTATCCAAAAAACCAACTAAATCTGCTAACTCTCCTTTCTTGTAGTAAATTCCAAGGTCTATAGTGCCTTGTATGTACTTGAGAATTCTTTTGGCAACCAACAAGTGAACTTCTCTGGGTTGCTCCATATATCGACTAATAATACTGACAGTATACGTTGTATCCTGCCTAGTGGATGTTAAATACATTAAACTCCTCATAATTTGTTTGTAATATGTAGTATCAATCTTCTTTCCTCCAGGATCTTTTTCAAGTTTCACCCTTATTTCTGAAGGAGTGCTGGTAGCATTGCAGTGTTTCATTCCAAAATTTTCCAAAATTTCTTGGGCATATTTCTTTTGTGAAATAAAAGTTCCAGCTGCAATTTGTTGAACTTCGATCCCAAGAAAATAGTGCATTAATCCAAGATCAAACGTATCAAATTCTCTCATCATAGGCTCCTTAAATTTATTAAACAATTGCTCATCATTACCGGTAAAAATTAAATCATCGACATATAAGCATATTATAACAATCTTTCCATCTTCACTTTTTATATAGAGTGTATGCTCATAGGGACACCTTTTAAAACCAACATTTTAGAAATGAGTGTCTATACGGTTATACCAAGCTCTTGGAGCTTATTTTAGCCCGTATAATGCCTTTTTCAATCTGTACACTTTATGTTCACATCCATATTCTACATAACCAAGAGGTTGATCGATGAATACCTGTTTTTGCAATTCTCCATGAAGGAATGCCGACTTTACATATAATTGAAAAATTTTCCAAGAATGTTGTGCCGCCAAAGCCACCACTAATCTGATTGTGTCAAGTCGAGCCACCGGTGCAAAAATTTCTTTTGTAATCCACAACTAATTGTTGTTTATAACCTTTAACAACTAAGTGTGCCTTGTATTTGTCTATATCACCATTTTCTTTCACCTTTATCTTTTAAATCCATTTAACTCCAATTGTCTTTTTGTCCTCTTGGTAAATCAACTAGCTCCCATGTATTATTTCGTTCAATAGCAACAATTTCATCGTCCATAGCCTTTCACCATTTTGAATCTTTTATAGCTTCATTAAAAGAAATGGGATCACAATATGAAAATAAAGCAAAATGAGTTAGTGAATCATCAAATTGATGAATCCCAGTTTAGTACTGCTATTGTCTGCAACCAAATTAATACCAACCCTAGTAATAAAAATGTAATTAGCGAAGAGTCGAGATCGTTCCCACGAGGAACTTTAACGGAAAGTGTTAAACAATTTGAAAATGAAATGGGGGGTTTTTGATTTAATGTAATGTAAAAGAAAATAAAATAAAATTGATTGAAATTTAAAGAATAACAAAAATTTTCAAATATGGAAATTTAGTGAACGAACCTTGGTTTCGAGTCACCGACGTTATCAAACTGATATGGATCCCCGATATAAAACTCAATCCATTAATAAACAATCATTGAGGGTTGTTTTCTCTTAAGATTAAATAAATAGAAACATGTATTCTAAACATTCTTATTAGTCAACAACTTAGATACGA